>JTDE01009119.1:44874-56989 GCA_014338405.1 Paragonimus skrjabini miyazakii | reverse complement strand
AGTATAAATGATAACAACTGGTGTTTTGTTGTCCATGACGTTGATGATCGGCAAGGCAGGTCCATCATATATGTGGCTTTGCGAACAAATATAATACAGCTAGCTGTTTGCGTGTGATAACTAGTGACTATGGCTCCTAGATCAAACTTAGTAATTACCATCCTCAGCATATTGCCATCTAACGAATAACTAGTGTCCGCTTAATTTCCATTTCTTGGGACCTTATGTTTATTAACGTTGAATGGTAGAGTATTGTGAGCAGCCCAATGCGACAGTGTATCAAGGTCATCTTATAATATCTCTTTCCCACATGGTGTAAATGACACGGAATATGTTGTAACTTACTCATCCTCGTATTACGTTAACGAATAATGTAAACAGTCAAGGTTCAGGAATTGAACCTTCAGGAAACTCGCTGAAGGCTGCCGTGGTAAATGCGAGGATTCCATTGACTTGGGCCTGGAAAGAGCGGTCCCGAAAATAATCCGAAAGTTAATCAAACCACCCCGGAAGCCCAGTGCTTGAAGGTTGTTTACTTAGATACCATTATTCACGGTATCGAATGTATTTAAGAAATCGAGTGCAACAACATCCCTGGGTACTGTATCGTCCATGGCAATCGTCCACCAGTTCATTGCCTCCGTGAGATTTGTCTGATATGACTTAGTTTCACAAAGGTCGTTTTGAATCATTTTCAGGTGTCCTGTTTGTCTTGGGAAGTCCCGTATAGCATCGTCACTCAGGCTGTCCATAACTTTGGAAATCGTTGACGACAGTGTCAATGGACGGCAGTTTTGAGGGGCTGCACGATCTCCTGAGTTGAATGTTGGGGATAACGTTTTTATGTTTTTCACTTGATGGGAACTTTCCTCAACTTCAGAGACATATAACGCGACAAGTGGTTTTGACAAAATGTCTACATATTGTTTAAGAATCATGTGTATAGTCTCATCAGAATATAGAGATTTTCCTACCATCAGATGTGATAGTTTGCGTTTCACATGTGTAGCAGTGAAGCTTGGGGGGGCCGAGACATTGTTCAGCGTACTCTGTTGAGGAGCCAGTGTGCGGGTCGTTAGTTATTTGTGACTACCCGTTAATTTTTCGTCGTTTTCTTAATTCTCACTGTATTATTATTCACTTAGTTAACCGTACTTTAATTGATGAAGATGCGGGTATATAGGAAACTCAAAATTAATCTTTTTAGGTGCGTAAATTCTACTATTTAGAACTTCTGTCGGGGCTTGTAAAACCCGGTGACGTGGTGGGTGCTTTTAGGCCAGCGGGTTGATCTCGTCAATTCAGTGTGATTTTGAAACATTTGCGTCCTATTTGTGTTGCTATTTTCGAGGGGCTTCACAGCGTACAATATTTTATTGTTCGCAAACGTTGGCTGTTTTCTTACTGGGTAATCACATTGTCTTCAGCAACTAATCTCCGTTAGACTAAGTAAGTGTTGGGATTGAATTATTTGGCTCCTATAGTTAATTGCAGGTTTTATGTGATGAAATCTTGTTCCTACGATCTTTAAATGAAGAAGTAACTAACTTTGCTGTACTTTTTGGAAAGAGCACTAATGGTAGCTGGCATAACTTACACTCTATCTTGTCATCTTGACCTATTTATGTTTTTCCATTATCTTTTACATGTACATTCCCCCGTCGGTATAATTTAAATCCATATAACATGGAATCATTAGTGATTATAACGTTGCAACTGGTGCCTTGCTCACGTCATCTCGGTGAACTTTATTTGCGTGTCTTCTTTGACGGCTGAAGGCTGTCAAGAATGGATTTTTAGCCCGAGCTCAGAAGCCTTTTTCGCTCACTCCCCCTGATATTTCACATTACCCTGTTGTGGTAATCAAAAGTGTGTTGTGCATTCTTTTGACAACTGTCTTGACTGGAACGTCGACCCCACTATATAAGACTGTCAAATAAATCAACCGGGGCCAGTCATATGGGAAACGGTTGCACTTACAGGGTTGTTTATCCCATCACTGATTTTAACTATTCTGCAAGTGCGCAGCAAATTGTTTGTGACCACAATAATACCGTCTTTGGAATGAGAAAGGAGGGATTTGGAGGAGGTGCCTTCAAATAGGAGCACTCCGTTGGTCCAGTGGTCCACCATGCAATATTTCTCAGATGCCCGATGTAACTTCCAATTTATTGACTACCCTCAGTTAGCCGGAATCAAACGTCGTCGTTTTCGTCATTGCGGTGTCAGTCTGGATTGGCTGTTCACTTCCAAGTGAGTCAGACTTTTGAGCTATTGGCTCCGGTTGCGGTCCATTGGGAAAACTATATACTATTGCCTCACAGATCAGGCTTGTCAACCAGGAGTTCCAAGCAGGATTTCCTAAACCAAGTCCTTTCCGCGGTACGAAACACCGAGAAGTATACAAAGTTATATTTGTTCCAGCGGACTGGTCAACTTGTTTTTACCTTCATCTTTCCTTAGCCTTAATAATTATTTCTTAAGGTCAAGACCACTGATGAACGTCGACGTTTTTAACATGCAGACGCTTCAACAACTTTGTCGATCGGCTGTTCTGCCGAGCGCTCTTTTTAGCCTGGAGCTACAGGTGTGATGTCCTTGATCCGCATGCTTACAGTAATGGTAGTTAGTCATCTCAATTTTCTCGCAGACAATGCTATGGGTTTGCGGTTCTTTTTCAGAGATTTTGGTGACGACAAAGCCGGATCTCACTGTCAGGTTACTATCAAGCTTGGCTGCATAACGGGACGATCTTGCTCGATTGGAATTCGGTGACTGGTTGTTTGTGTACCGCTATACTCGACACTGTTGTCAAAGCCTGTCGAGACAAACTAGGAGTACGTTTACTTGTAAAATCTGTTTTTGGTCCTGCGGAAAATAAGTAAATACAAATATGCATAGGACTGGGAAGAGAAAACTGTAGAGCATGAAAAAAATGAGTCAGCCACCTTGAAGGAACTGGCTCGCCATTTGCTACCACACTGTTATGTCTGAGAGCGTTCCCAATCAGCGTTGTGAATGGTCTCGAACTCTCCAACCGGGCTGACACCACTTACCACTCGTGATCGGCGGGGCGATCAAAGCTCCCGTTGTCCTTGACCGCGTCATCGATAGCTGCTCTTCGGTTTCTTCTAGCCGTCAGCAGTCACATCGAACAATCCATGGTGTGAAAGACGCACCGTCGGCGTACGGAGTAAATGACAACCAGCGTACACTGCGCGTTTTCATTACCTCAGTTATAGGCTGTGAACCTGCACATTCCCAAAATTCGCATTGGACGACTGCTTTGTTGTTCATAGTCAGTTCATGTGATGCATGCCGATGGACGAAGACAGCGGTGGTCATATACTGAGATTTTATGTACACCTACTGCATGCAAAGTCTAAATCTCATCCATAGGACAGAAATGAGCATACACAATGTCCTCTTCGACCTCGTAAATATAGTAAATATCCGGAGGTCATTGGCATTGCTGGTGATATGATTTTAGTATGGAAGTGGTTGCATCCTGTGTTTGTTTGGGCGCGACTCATTGGTAATGACGATCGGCTGCTGGAATTGTGTGTATCTCGCAGACTGTATATCGAGTCCCGGCAGTGTCACTCCGTTTCTTACTCAATCTTTGCTATTGCTCAGTTCGTTTGCTGCTTGATTGGCACTTTTTCACTTGCAAGTGTAAAACAGTCGGTTGAGATTTTATTGATGAGGTCACATAAAGCGCTCAACAAACTACACTGAAAACTAAACTGCCCAGGTCGCAACAGCGGAGTGGCCAACCAAGCACTGCACATTAATCTCAGCAGCTGTGTGGATCAGTGTCGGAGAGGTTTTTTCCAAAGTAACATTCCAGATAGAGTGGCTGTGTACTTCTGTCGATTCTGCAAAATTTATGAACAGCCGTCCCCTCTGTCACCGAACCTCAAAGTGGCTGGTGATAATCCACAAATGTGGAGCTCTATAGTCTCTGATCACATTCAGGCAAATCCAGGTGCGCATGTCCCAAAACGTATTTAGTTGCATTTATACACACGCAGGCGTTTTGGGTCTGAACCGCCTTCCACCGCGGTAACGACTATCCAATCGTCTGCATGATCTGGCTCACGTCAACTAAACTGTCTACGACGACGCAGGCGACCTAGGGGGTCAGTGCAGCTGGTTGGTTGCAGATAAACCACACACTTCACATACAGTTTCAATACCAGCTGGTCAACTACTAGCATGATCAGAAATCACGAAGAACGGTACTCCGTCGTTCCAAAGCTCGTTTGACATTTTGAGGCCGTTCGAACAAGGGCTACTTAATGTCGTTCTGTAACCTTTTAGTCACGTTCAGCCCAGGTTGTCCTCGACCGTTGTGTTATTCAGAGCTAGCGCATGAATCCACCTCTGTCTCAACTGCACAGTTTTGCTAGAACATATTTCTTCACAACAAACTGTCGTGACCGCTGTGATTTTCATCAGTCATCTGGTTTAATCATGGCCACTAGTCCCTCATCGCTACTCACTAAGCTTTTCTCATCACTTATTCGCTTGAATACTGTCCAATCACTTCACATTAGTGTGTGCATGACTGCTAAGCAAATGAACATGCGAAACGTGCACGAACCGAGTTCTGGTGAGTGCTTCAAAGTATACTGGTTTTTAATCAGAGTAGTGCCCGTCTAGCGAGTTGTGTTCATAGCTGAGATGAACACGATAATCGTTGTGTGATATAATGTTTCCTCGTGTGCCAATTTGCGGTACTTGAGACACAGAAACTGTGAGACGTACATATTTGCAGCGATATTTTATTCATGACGATGTTTTCTGTTCTGACAGCAGACACTACCCAGTCGCTTCCTTTCCGGTTCAACGTTACCTGGATTAGATTTCATGCTATATTCTCGCACGATAGTCTTCGAACGTTTGGTTTGACCCGGAAGTTAGGTGAAAAAGGCAGACAGCGGGCTCTTGACGTCATGTAACTGTCCCTTGGCTTACTCGCTGACGTAATGAATATTTTATGGCTTGCATTAATATACCGCAATTAATGTACTTGGTCAGACTTGCGACTGTTCACCTAGTTCCAGTCTTGTACGATGCTACAACATGTTGCATATTACTGCACCGCAAGGGGATTTCATATGTTGCAAACTAAGCGTATGGGCTACTGAACAGCCTTCCCTCCACATGGCTTGCGGGTGTCTGATATTCACCACGAATCGCTGACTGTAATGAATGGTGTGGATACCTTGAATGACTTCTCTCAATTAACCACTAATTAATATATGCCATTATGACTTAAGTCGTCGTTCACCTCAAAGATGGCGAGAAATGTTTTCGAAAAATAAAATATCAAGGAAACGAAAATGATGTGGATACGTGCGCGTTGCTGTGCCATTGTTTCTAACTAACGAATTCATTGGTCGGGAACCTCCAACTTGATGAGCGACACCAACTTCTTCAACGGTTATAGAACCTAATTTGGTCTTCGGCTCTCGTTAACAGAGGGTGGGCTTCGTAATAAGCCTTGTGGTGCTAGACTGTGTGGGTGAGTAGATGTATTACTCTGTATCCGCTGTCTCTGGTAAATTCTCACACTGCCGAGTTGACTCCGTTGTGGTCTCGTGCAGGATGAATTGATTCCATCCGAAAAGCGTACGAACCGATTTACTGGTTATCAGCACCAGATATCTCCATGCCCCGTTTCGCTGCGTTGCGAGTTGAACTTTCAACTCAAGGCTTCGAGTAATGTTGTTCCAGCCAACCTTTTACTGGACCTGGAAAACCAAGAAGTTTTCTGCCCACACGACAATAAGAAACTGTAATCATTCAGAGCTGCATTTCTTTTATTGGGCTATTGCCATCATTTTCGGTCAAGTTAGCAGTGACCAGGTGTACTCCCACATTACACTGCACCATAACGACCCTATCATCCGTATTCCCCACTCGTTCGTCAAATGATTCTATTTCCCGCCCCCATTTTCGTCAACAAACACACCAGTGACTTATTTCTTTCACTGCTTGGTGCGTCAGACACTAAAGTGGTACGGTTACCTGACCGACGCAACCTCCCTTACATCCTATTTAGGCGTGTCATCAGTGTTCGAATGCATTTGCAGGTTTTCAACGTGTAGCTTCTGCACTAATATCACTAACATCTGCTGTTTTGCTGTAGCGGCCCCAAAATTCTGGCACAGCACCACATTTCCAATCAATATCGGTTGATTCACAATGCGTGTAACTCTTTTAAAGGACTTCCGGCACAAGCAATTGGCCTGGCCGCTGTTGGACTTGCTGTACATGCGTACACAAAAGGGTATTATCATCATAGACAGCAGTACATCGGGGGTACCCATTGATGCTTAACTGCCAGACACTCGCAAAAAAAGCAAACCCTGTACAGGAAGGGAAGAAAAAATGAGGGGAGAAAGGATCTGATTACTAAAAATTGCTACATCTATATTCAAACATTCAACATAAAGATGTCTGTATCTTGCAAACAAACAAACTAGAGCCGTGTTTGCGTTGCAACCTTTGTATCGTTAGAGCATCGAGAGACGTCTGTTCCAAACACTGTTCTCTTGTGGTACATGTTCCTGCAGATGCAGCTATTGACTATTCTTATCACTATCCGACCGCCATCCTGCACGCTACGTTGCACATGAAGACCGTAGTGCAGTTTCACCTCGTTTTTTAATGGCACTTTTGGTTCCTACCCATTAGTATAATCAAATAAGGTGACATTATCGATGTGGTTAGCAGAATGTGTACTAAAATGTAAATCCCTAAAAGCGCGCAAATTGTGTACAAGGCAGATTAAAACTGAGTCTAATATGTCTTGTTTGTAATATGTCAGGCAGTATGCATCCTCCTTACAATATCTGCAATGGGTATGTTCCAACTCGCAGTTGCTATTTATCTGATGTATTGGCTTCCATCCACAGCATTGCAGCACCTTTCCTACGTCACATTGGAAGTAGCAAGAGTAATAGCAACACGAGTGTATTCAAACCGCTGTCAAACCTCTTTGTGAACAGTGCGGTCCACGATTGCCTTTGCCGACGTTTTTGCGAGGTAGTACCTTCATCGTTCTATTTTTCCGGCGCCGTCTTTATTAAGGATTAAACTATCGCTGCTACCGACGCCATATTTTTCTGACAATCGATGCTAGTTCACTCCATTATCGTTCTGTTTCAACTGTAGTTTTTCAGCAAAAACTGTCAGTTCTATACGTTGTCTATTATAATGTCTGTAGACGAGTCGACGGGTTAGCGTCATCGAGTCACCGAGTTACTTACAAAGTGAATACACTTGCCAGGAAATAATAAGCCAATTTAAGGCACGACATTAATGAGGTGATTGGTTGCCCGTACACGCAGCCACGTACAAGTAGCCGAACTGTGAACGAACCGCTCGAACTGTTAATCG
This sequence comes from Paragonimus skrjabini miyazakii, assembly GCA_014338405.1. Classification (NCBI taxonomy): domain Eukaryota; kingdom Metazoa; phylum Platyhelminthes; class Trematoda; order Plagiorchiida; family Troglotrematidae; genus Paragonimus; species Paragonimus skrjabini miyazakii. The sequence goes on along the minus strand of JTDE01009119.1, from coordinate 49,579 downwards.
TTCACCGTTAGTCTTCAGTTCGGACGACATACCGCCAGTTTTTACTTTTCTTCCATCATCATCAGACGGCAATGCATCAGTGGTTTTCACTGATGTTTAACGACTATACAGCTATGGAGATAAAAGGCAAGCCATGATGAAGAATATAAAAACAGGAAGACAAGGGACCTAAATACCGAAAGCAGCTACGTCCATATTCAAACATTCGGCACCAAAATGTTTCCACTTTGCGAACAAACGACTGAGCAGTAGATGAAAGTAAGACGTCATCAACAAGACGACTTCATTAAGGCTTTCACTGCCCCCAACTCATTAAATGAACTCACTTCACAGACAACATTCATGCCCCTGAGCTCGGTTGGCCGCCATTTTAATTAACGTCTCCAGCCACTGACTCTGTGAGTCGCGAGGTCCCCAATCCGGAAGACGAATCCGATCTACTGTGACCAACCATTTCGTGAACTATTTCATTTCTCTAGGTTAGGTCATCATCTGTTCACCCCGCACCTTACGCCAGTTGGCTGCAGCGTCAGAAAAGAGTGCTCGATATGGTTGACTATTAGTTGCCATCCTTAATACATGGTCTCACCATCCAGATGCGTGCAAATATAAGGACTGGACAAAAGAACTTGTTTGACAATCAGTGCAAACACCTGCTTCCTAACCTCCTCGTTGCTGACTCGCTTGTGTCACGCGATACGATCGATCGAACGCAGACATCGGTGGTTAAATACCTGAAGATGGTTTACATCCTCTACTCTGAGCGGCCATGTTTCACTGCCGTAAAGTGATACAGCCCTCGCTGACGCCTTATATACGTTACCCTAAGCATCACAAAGATACCTATGTCGCCGGAGGTGCTCCAAATTGACAAATACCGCTCTAGTGTCAGGAACACGCGCTTCTGTTTCATTCCTTATACCTCCGCCGCCGCTGATACAACTTCCTTAATAAGTAAATCGGTCAACAATCTCCATGACTTCATTATCCAACATTAAATCTACAGTCACAGCAATCTTGCAGAGGCACTTTGAGGTTGTAAAGTGCATTCCGAAGTGTTTAGCAGAACGTGAAATAGCGTCTAGCATTGTTTGTGCTGCTTGGAAGTTGTCAAACAGCAACACTTAGTCATTAGCATAATCAACATCAGCCAGTCTTTCACCAGGTAGGATGTCCACGTGGGCATCTTGTGGGTGCCGCAGACAGTCCTCCATTATTTCGTCTATGACAGAACCAAACAAAAATTGTGAAAGTGGACAGCCTCGACGTGTGCCGCTCATGGTGCTTAAAATGTCAGACAGTTAACTGTAAACCATAACCTGAGTTGATGTATGGGAATAAAGCGCCGACAAAACGTTCACATACTTGATCAGTACACCCCTGTGTTTAAGCGACTCTTAAAGTGTAGATTGATCCACTGAGTCTAACGCACCTCTATATTCCAGAAATATAGCGACTGCTGGTTGGTGGTACGTGTGACGCTGTTTCGGAATTTGACGAACAGTGAACATTTTCTGTAATGCCTGCCTCCCTAGCTGCACTGAGTCGATGAAGTATAGTGGATGCTAGGACCCTATTAATGACTGCAGTCATGTCAATTCCCGTATAGTTTTCCCAAGAGCCTTGAACTCCTTTCTTGAATATTAGAACTAATATTGAACGACCACGGAGAACTGTTTTCAGTCATCCACACTAGTTGGAACGACTGATTCAAGGCCTCTGCCAAAACATCTTTGCCTTTTTGATGAGTACCGCCACGAGATCCTATGAGCCAGTAGCCCTACTACGTCTGAGAGTTGAAATGAAATTAATGGCCTCAGTTTTAGTGGGTGGTTCCACATCTACTGACCAGGACGCTACATTACAGGTTTGTGGCTGTAACACAGTACAAGTAAGAGGCTATTTAAATTGACCTTCGCAGTGTCCCACTCAGTGTTCTAACCTTCTTGACTTAGTATGGATGAGTGTGCCATCTGTCTAGCTGAGAGATTCACTGACAGGCCGTCGCCCTGGACCAGTAGCACGGGTAGGTTTGAAGAGTCTGTCAGTGTACTCTGGAGTAAAGACACTTTCTATTTCCTTAACTCTCCAAGCCTCGCGATCGGTGATCAGGCGCTTCAGCTGCCTACAGATATGCCTCCTAAACTCGTTGTATGAACGGCCTGAAGGAGTGTTTCGTTGGGCCCATAACAACTCCAAGAATTTCTCTGAGATCCAATGTTCATTTAACTCACCAACCACCGTGCTGCATGCTACAGTACCTGTTTCATGATTGACCTGTGAGATCTTTGGGGTAAGAACCCTTAAGCATTATCTCTAGGCTAGTTTGATACTTAGATTTTACCGATGGCATAGCCAGTTTCTCAGTAGCAAGCCGTTGCTTTTGGTGAGGTCACTGTCCAGTAAAAGTAGAAACGTACCAACGCATGATCTGTATTCCAACAGAAACGGCAGCCTTGAGTGGAGCCCCGCCATCTATAACTTTAGTTACGTGATCCATCTGAGATCAAATCTGATTCGGAAAAGGGAGGCATGGAGTATAACAATGATGCGCACGACGCTTAAAACTGGTGCTCGTCAAAAACAGTTGCAACAGTCACCTGCTATTATCCGAGCGATGTGATGGTATCTCAAACCTGCCACCTAAACGAGACTCAACTTCACCAAGGCGGTCACTATGGTTAGTTGAAGTATAAACAGACAGTGAAAAAAATTGTTGAGGGTTTTGCGTCTAGAGTTGGCTTTAGTAGAACCTGCCAAGCGGATGGCACAAAGTCTACTGTTAGCAGGAATCGAATCTACCAATGTGGATGCAGCTGAGGGCTACACATACACAAACTTGGCTGGTAGCGGCGGCCGTAGAATCAACCGAAGTGTGTAACCAATATCGGGTAGACAGTGCGGGTGATGTTAGTTTCATACGCTGATCACTGTTCTGGATTCTAGTCTCCGAAATGCAGCAGACATCGACATTCAATGAGTCTAGCGTTCGTGCGAGAGCGACCTGCTGACCTATCTGTTTCAGAGTGCGAACGTTGAGAGCACCTAGAATAATTCCCACTCTAGGTCTAAGCAAGGGACGAGAGAAGACTGCGACTGGATGGTAAGAGATGTCACTTGTCGACACAGTGTTACTATGATCAGCTATATTTATTGTGGGACCTGCAGAGTAATCACTAGTAATGGGAATTAGGAGGGACCTGAGAGCTCAGTTTGATAGGACAGTGGGAGGAAGGGTCGGCAGTAATATGTTTTCACCTATGCACCTTGCTGTTTGCAACAGATAGGGCGACCCAATTTATACTGCGAGACGGCCGATAGAGTATGGAATTAGCAGTGTCGTGAGTATTCATGATTGTTTGTGGATTGAGATACTGCCAGGACGCCCAGACCTACACAGGAGAACGATTTGGATTTTTAACAAAAGCCTTTGACTCGAGATCCTGTACCGAAAGGCAGCGGATGGGTGGCAGTTTATAAGAATAGGTACTTTTTCCGAAAAGAGATATCAACTTTCTTTCAATTTCCAACCTGGAAGACAAGGAAACTGTGGTTTGTCAGACCTCTATTTATTGGATTTCCTGGTATAAGTGTTGTTGTCCCTGTGACCCTCGTTTGCTGAGCCATTCATGAGCAGCCTATCGTTTCAGTTATGGTGTATCAGGTACACTGGGATACTCTATCGGATATACTTTTTCTCTCAATGCTATTCGTTTAGATCCCTGGAAGCAGCCAGTACTGAATCTCGCTGTCTGACTTACACAACGCGCGCTTGTGATGGCGCGGGTCGCTCCTATCGAAAACTACTCCCTTCCATCTAACGGAAGGTTGGCAGAAAGGCAAATATAAACGAAAAATCTTCTATCATTGGTAAGCCTAACCGTAGCAGGCAGTGGCGCTGGGCTGAGCACTTGTAGTCGCAGTTGAACAGACCACCCTCATCGTTGACTGCACCTCCGAGCATCACATGTGTTTTTTGGTTTGTTGACGTTTATCCGTCCATGTAAAGAGAAGTTCTCTTCCAGATCATGCTTGTGAAACCTCCCAGGTAGTCCATCTCAGGCGAACTGCTTCGTACTTTTTTCGAAGCCCGAGGGCACAACCCGGTAAGGGTGCTGATGACTGCTCTGGGAACTCTAGATCAGTGATGTTATTTTCGAAAGACTGCTGTTTATCTAATATGCTCTTTGAGTTATGTTGGAAGCAGCGACGACGTGTGACAAGTTTAACACATGACGGGTCTGATGTTGAGATTTGCTTCGATATTACGTCGCCGACTTCCTGTCTGTGGTGTGAAGCACGACGAGCATCATTGGCTTTGGGCTTTGCGTGAAGTTAACGGCGTTCCTGTTAGTCCTTGCTTATCCTGATCTAATTCTGCCTATCCACTTGTTCCTCCTTTCCGTTTCGTATAATCTGGACATTTTTTTTACATGCTAGCTCTTATAATTGACTGTGTTGAATATATACGGGTGCAGGCATCTCCCTGCTTTGGAGCTCAATACAGTCCACACTTTTGCTTGAGCACAAGGTTCGACTTAAGGAGAGACCGTGAGAGAGAAACGTTTGGATCCAACTACTCCCAGGGGTAAGTTCAAATACCGAGACTGGACCTTGACGCGGTGTGACGGCTTGCGCATCTCTATGACCTATTGGGCTAAACTGGACGGTGTGGCCAACACACCGATAGAGTCACTCATGCCAG
>JTDE01009119.1:5308-44774 GCA_014338405.1 Paragonimus skrjabini miyazakii | reverse complement strand
CAGACGTAGCTCTTTTTTAGTGGTTAGGTCCCCTCCCCTCCCTCTTTTTTCTTCTCTCTTCCTAAACAGGGTTTGTTTCTTCTTCTTCATGGTTGTATGACAGTTAAGCATCAGTGTGAACCACTGATGTATTGCTGTCTATGATGATGATGATGATGAGAAAGAGTTGGTAATTACGAGGACTTGGCAGTCGCATTCCTCGAGACCGGAGAATTAGCAGTTCCAGTTTCCGCTCCTTGACATCTGAGTTCAACCAAAAATCTTCCGCAAGACATTCAAGCGCAAAATTTCACCAAGCAATACCAGCGTTTACCATATTTCGCTATGTACTAGAAAAATTTCGATACAGGAAAACAACATGCTAAAAAATTCAACGTTTAGAAAGCAGCTAATATGAGGCAGCATAACGCTTCTAATGTGCACTTTTGTCACTAGCATAAACGACATTCAGTCGACGTCATTGTCATAGTAAAGTTACCGTTTTCGAATACGCCAGAAAACATGGATGTTTAATTCGTACTACACGTACGGGTTGCAATGCGTTTTGAATTTCAGAAAAATTACGTTGGATCAGCCAAAGAACGGAACAGCGGAATTTTTTGCCTCGTGATAAACTTCTGAAAAGCACCACCAAGATACCTAGTTTCTTCTAGATACGACGGTATATGAAGACAGTAGTGTGGAAGTCCACCTACGGATGTGTTATGCACAAATGATACTCAAAGGAAGCGTAACACAACAGTCGCGAGCACCGAACGCACAGTCCGAAATAAAGAAGAAAACCTTTCGTACATTGCAAAGCATAGAGTTGACGCGAAGGATCGCCGAAACTCCTACGAATAATCCTCAAGAATATAGAGAACTGGGTGGTTGGGTTAGGTACTGTGCAAGACAATTATCTATCCCCGACGCCCATCATATTTTGTCATACTCTACCGACTGGCATAAAGTACACACGTTTTTGTGAAATTGCGCAAATGATTCCTTGGCGTCCACAGCTTGAAAATAACCTCCTCTCTCATCCTGAAGCATAATCTTACCAAAGTGACTAGTTGGTTTTATTGTCTAATACGTCCAAATGTATTGATGTCTTATAAACAATCTAGAGTCAGCTTCTCGGTACGTACCCCTAAATACAACATAAAATTAATTCCTTCTTGAGTCAAAATCTGTTATATAATCAATTGCCACGTTGAGCCATAACTTGACATGTTCTCTTCAAGTTAACAATGCTCTTATTGAAATGAGAAGATTCATGTTTTGTGCTTCACATCTGAACGTCGTTTTTAATCCAGCAGGTTACTATTCTCCGTGTTTGGAATGCGTGGGTATGACCATATTGACTATGTTGGTCTCCGCATATTTTTCACGAACTTCTAAACAAATATATACTCAACCTCTTTCTGAATCCATGCAGCACTTGTCTAGTTGTACCGGCATTCCTCGTCATAACGCGATCGACTCTATATTGGTTCAACAAATCAAGGCAGGCATGTCGCTTGTCACCAAAATTGTGTCCGATTCTTATCATTATCTTTACGCTGACCTTTCTAAATGCATACCCACAAACTCAACTCGTTCCCCTTTCAAATCTAGCTATGCGCACACGGTTTATCTGTTACGACGTAGCACTCTTGACAGGAAAAAGAATAAAAGCGACATTAAATCGCAATTACATGTCAATCAAGCACTGTGCTGTACCGAGCAACTGGCATTCAATGAACAGCGAGTTGAGATCCGGTACCTGCATTCACCAAAACAAACATTATGAATTTATTTGAACCTGTGATTTTGCAGTACGTTAACTTTACTGTAAGGACACTTGATACTCGGAGCATCTCTCCAGATTGTCGAAACAAGAAACTGCAAACAATGCAATTAAAAAACATCGACAGGAATCTCGCCATCCTGTAAACCTTGTTAAGGCATTCCGTATTATCAATCAGTTTCAGTTTTTTCCCAAGTACTTGCCATACACCGTATGAGATCACTGTTATGGGTTCAGAAACAGACGGTAGTGAACCTATCGCTACCTTGGTAATACGATACATAGATTTAATCTTTTTGGTCTTACTTCTCTATTCTTATTCCACGTTATCAGCATATATCTACACCCATGACTATTGCCATTATTTTCGATCAAATTGTGGTGGATTATCAAACCGGAGGTGCGAGTATTCCAACACTCGCTGGAATCCCTCAATGCGGGGGAGGCATGCCCAAAAGCTCACAGCGAGCGGATCGGGAACAACATGGGCGACCGGATGAGTCATCACTCAACTGGATCGGACCAACGGATGAGACAGGGGAGGCAAAATAGGAGGAATATCTCGACACAGTGAATAGATAGTGGACAACACGAGTGACCGGACGGGCCATTGCCCCAAGAAATCAGACCAACGGACAAAGAATGGCAGGCGGAAACGCCCCAGAGAGAAGGCTTCGATTACACACATAAACCTGGCAGAAGTGCACATTACATGTGAGCGGAAACCGGGATTGTTGTAGACAGGAATCGGGATTCATAAATGCGAGAGCGCGCGTAGCATGGCAACCAGCGAGTTGGATAATGAAGGTTGTTGTTCATTGGACGTCTTCTCACTGCAAAATGACCGAACGATGATCACCCGAAAATTCTGCCCGTGGGCAGAAATGCTTGCGTAACATTGTTTCAAACTATCTCTTTCACTTGTGAATTAGAATTTGATTTCCCTTCTCACGGTTGTATAGTGGTTAAGCATCGATGTTAATCACTGATGTATTGTTGTACATGGCGATGCGTTAAAACACAGTAAATTTGATCATCATCATCATCATCATAGACAGCAATACATCAGTGGTTCACACTGATGCTTAGCTGCCACACAAACACGAAGAGAAAAGAAAGAAAAACCCACATGATAGGAAAGTAAAAAAGGGGAGGGGAAGGGACCTAACTACTTGCAAACTTGATGGAGTATGAAATAAAACGAGAACTCAAATTATGCTATTACGGAGTGCTTCTGACCACATGTTCCTCACCGTGGTCAGATTTGGATCCCACTGCCTGAGAAATAAGGAAGCAAAGTAGACCAAAAGTAGTTTTGCAGTGTAATAACGACCGTTGTGCGCTGGCAATCTAAAACTTACTGCATCCAGTTCGTCCAATGCTTTCCAGTGGGCGATCGCGGAACAAGGCACGTGCTCAGCAGTCTCAATCGTACGCCTCAAATAGCTGGTCCAAACTTTCAGGTCGCTCAGGTTTTCTTGCCGCATGAATGCACCCAGTTGTTTTGCAAACTGTGGTAAGAATATGAAAACGGCAGTGTTACATAGACACGAGAACAAAAATGAGAACAAAAGATGTTACAGTGAACACATATATCTGTAACACATAAGCCCTAGCCGGCATCAGTAGCGAAAGGTGCGTGTATGACTGATATTGCCGCCAATCCCTGCATGTGTTCCGGTGGACAGGGCCTTCGGGAATTCGAATGACCTTGTCGAAAACTTACGGGTATCTGTTCTGTCAGTCAATGTCCGACTGTCAAAAAAAAGCGAATGTCAGTTTTACTAACATTACATTATTCACTGATTGGTATGACTCTTGTTCACAAATACTGCCGCCACTACACAGGTCTTATTACGCAATTGTATGCGATGCATTAAGGTAAATTACTCAACACATTTTGCCTTGAAGCCGCCACGCGAGCTAAAAGGCACATGGTCCTACGGATAGGACCTTCAACTTTCAAAGTTATACAAGTCTATATAGCAAACGGATCACAGGTTAGGGACTTTTCACAGAAGTGCATCCTCCCACCGTGTCCAGTAAGCTTCTGCTGGTTCAATCGGTGATCCACAACAATATAAATAACTTTTGTACTCACACGACTTTGACAAATCAAAACAATTTGTTATCTGGTACGCTGCTACTCAGGTGTAATATGTGTATTATTATTGATTATCAATAACTTCTACGCTAACACAGCCATTGAAGAAGCTACGGAACAGCGGAAACAGCGGTGAGAAACTGTTTGATGAGTCCCATGTGAGCTTATAAGCCCATCTGTGATCAGTTTTGTGCACGTTTGGAAATATCGAGTGGAGTAATCGAACCGAGATCGCAACCCACAACTTCCCCGTTACAAAATAGGTCTCTCAATAAGCAAGTCACTCGTTTCCAATGAGCAACAACTGTCCAGTTAATCTTTACGAATGACTGATCGTCTTGTAATGGCATAACAACGTAAAGTGAATGGTATGCAATTGAAACCATGGGAAGAGTTGCACATGATAGAATAGATAATCCACTAATAGACATGATAGTTACATAAAACAAGCAGTAGTGGTACATTAAGAAAAAGTAAAGATCAAAGAATGCAAAGAAAAACTGGTAGCCATGGTATATTCCAGACAATCTACCACTGCACGTTATACTATGAAGACATAGAAGTCATGACATCTGAAAAATGCACTAGCACCAATTGTGCTGACTGATGTGATAGAGTTATTAGATAAGTATGTGCTCTGCACGCAAACAAGTGCTTCAGCATTGTGAAAGGACATATACATGTACTGAAAATTTCGGAAAGAAAAGGTAACAGGCAAGAGACAAGACAGTTGGTAAATCCAACGCCCAGTTTTATGTGATAGGAAGTAACATAGCCAATTAATACGCTAGATGACGATCGATATTAGTGGAAAAAGACGCATCAATAATTGATAAAAATACGGATAAACGACTAGCATAAATGGTTTTGCAACAGGAAGATGAAATTTCAATCTTGTTAAACGATAGGTGAACAGATTCAGACGCTCAGCCTTGATGGTGGACAAGGAATGCGATGTGGTTCAGGGAGTAGCGTCATATTAGACGTCTAAACTCCTGTGAACCTTAAGTACTGTGAACTGACAACATTAGCTTCAAGCCGCACTCAGCGTGGATTGAAAAGAGAACAAACAATCGGCCAAGCATTGATGTCAAAACATTGTTTACTGAAGATTCGAAGTGCGTCGGGGTTGACGTTGCGATACGTCAATTTGAGCCCCAGTACGGCAGTTCGATGTGGAGTTTGACAACAATCGATTATGTCAAGCGTCCGATATTGAAGATCAATTATGTGTGGCCATGGCTACTGTGTATGGACAAAGCCATCATTAGAGTGGTTAACTACGGACACGCATCAGGATCAGTGGATAAACGAAGTGACAAGGTGTTCGTACGTATCGAGCAGGATAATCGAGACCTAGGATTACCAAAATTGCGCAGTTGGCATTATTTACAGTGAAACGATGAGCCTCAAACCCCCTTGGTACTGATGATGCAAAATGTAAAAGAGAAAACAGGCAGATAAATCAATGAAACGATACTTACAAAGAGATTTAAGATAAAACCTCGACAATACAGCAGGTTATGAGAACAGTGAACGGAATGGTTACTATTTTGAAGGAAACACAAGGTAAACCATTTTTACCTTGATGACATAGACTACTCAACAGAGGGTAATCCATCAGCCCCACAAGTAACACACTTATCTCAAAGACAAAGTTGCCCTACTTTAACGTTACATAAAAGTGGCATTAACACAAGAACAACACAAGTTATATCCAAAGAACAATGTTCAGACTGCACGATAACCCCGACGGGAGACATAGCAACTTGTTTTTTTTAAACTCCAATCGGCGTCTCCACGACTAGGGCTTCTGTCAAGTTTGAAATCGTAAAATTGTTGAGCAGTATTTTGATTAGTGGTAAGTAGTAGGAAGGTATGGTATACTCTAGTTACAGCGGTCAAAACGGTTGCATCATGAAATCGTCACCGGAATTCAAATCACCTGTTTCCTCTCGCACAGATGATTAAACCTGAAAATTCAACAAGATACCTTCACCTCTTACAAACAAACTGAGTAGCAAATGAAGGTGTCACCAGGAAGAAAGTTGTTTCATGGCTTCCATTACCTCGCTGCATTAATCGCAGATAATATAAGCAGCAGATAATATAAGCTGCTGAAGTTAACTGGCTAACATATCCACTAATGTGCCTAAACAGAAACCGGACGACCCAAAGGAACCCTAGACGCACACGACCGACCGTTCCTAGTTTGCCAGTGAACGCATGCACTCCAACATATCGACCCATCGAGAATTCACCTTGCAGGCTAATGCCGGTTGGCTAGGGGGTTTTCTGGTATTCAAAAAGATCGACAGCCCTCAGAACTTCACTTTGTAGTCAAATACTAACATAAATGTCGCAGTCTTGAAGCAACATCCTGTAGTTGGAGGTTGCAAAGTGGCTCCCGAAGCATTGGGCAGATGGAGAAATATTACTGAATAGAATGTGTGCTTCATTGAAATAGTCAGAGCAGTAGCTTGTCTTCGATACAGTCCAGGTCGACTATTTCCTCGTTAAGTAGGACTCCAACATCCGGATTCAGTGGGTATTCCAGACAGTCCCTAATTACTTCGCCTAAGAAGCACAAAAATGGCAAAGGTGGATATCGGTCCCAAAGTGGAATGCGGTCGATAGACCCTTGTAAAAACTAACCAGAGCTGTTATCTTAGAACGAAGTGCAGATACGTTCACGCTGCGCCCAAGTGAATTCAAAAGTGTACATCAACTAACCGAGCTTAATGATGGTTGGCCGACGGGAAATGTAGCGTTGTTCCAGCAGTTGACATAATGTAAAAATCGGGAACGTTTGCATAAGACGGAAATTCGCCCGTTCTATCAAAGTGTTTGCTTCTTGTGCTGCAGTAAGTCAGCGAAGTATGACGGAAATTCTGTGGTGCTCACGAACGTTCTCGATTCCTTCTGTAAACACTGAAACTATAATAGGCTAACCCTAGTCAAAAGATAAATTTGTAGGTGTCCACATAAGTCGGAACATTTGAATTAAAACCTCCGCAGATACACCAGTACCTCTTTTGGGTAGTGGCGATATAAAATAGCCTAGGCCAACAACGCTGTATTAGGTTAACTCAGCGATGCAGGGAAGCACCTCGGTGAAGTTATAACCTCAGCAATAGGCAAAAGGAACGACATGGAATCACAAGGCAATCTGAAAGACTCCTTAAAGTATTCATCCCAACGTTTTAGATTCCCTGATTTACCACGAGTGAAGGAACTGGCTAACTATGACTTCCAGAACCTGTAAGACGGATAAGTTGAGACGAATTGTCCACATCCTCGATGCGGAAGCTGATTTCATTTCAGTAGTGTTTTTACATAGCATGGATTCACGAACTGTAACCAGGTTATACTTGAGATACTTTCTGGTATATTTTCTCAAACTGTTTTCTGTCTAGCGTTTAGCAGCTGAGCAAAATTTTCTGAGATCCTATGTTCATTACGCCCACCGATCTACATACCGAAAGCAGTAATACATGATTCCTACAATACTTGTGAAGTTTGCTCCGGCATGAGTTAGAAGTTGCCTGCCTCAACAACATGTTGACTGAAATATGCCGCAGAAGTAAGATTGGGTACTGCTTAACAGACCAACTGTTGCGTTTATGACGCCGGCCAATATGGCGTGTAGAAGATGCGCGTCAACCGCAGCAGATTGCCTGACTCCTCACAAAAATGTCAACTAGCATTGTCACTCTACGGCTGTAAAAAAACAAACAAACACTCTGAACAGACGTCAGACGGTTACAGCTCAGACCTAGACATGATACAGCAGTGTAGGCTATCGGGAATTGGTGATCACTGACGGAAATCCAAGCTCTCAAGGCGGCATCCACCACAGAGCCTAGAGTTATAATTACTCCGCCCTGACCAGTGGCAGATGAGTCACTAGATGTGTACAGCAAAACTTGGTGCAAAGTAATAAAGTCGCCAAATCGATCAGCATGTTGCTGTTCCGGACTTAACATTCCGAAAAACAAGAGATATCGACTGCCCAAACGATTAACAGTTTTAGAAAAGTATGCAGTCTGCCTTGGGATGGATACATGAAGAAGATATCAAGCTGCCCCAGAGTCGGTTAAAATGCGGTTAATGAACTGGTTCACCGACAATAGACTCCGTCACACAACATCCATCCCAATTCAAATGTTTCAGAATGATACAGCGAAGGATGGAAGAAACTATCAGTGACTAAAACGACTGTGTTGCTGTGATTTTCAAAATTTGAGTGAAGATCTCTTGATGATGAGAAAGAGTGCACATGTATAATCCTTCATGAGTCTTTAAACGCAGAACGACCCAACAATTGGAGCGTCGTCTTTTAAAAAAATTCAAGAGACAAAAATATGTTAATGGTGATGATCATAATTTTTAACTGGGCAAAGAAACTATCAACAGTAAGAACCTGGAACAATATCAGACTGAGCATAATGAGGTGCCTGCAGAGTTGTTTCTTTCTCTTAGTGGTAACCCAAGACAGGATAAGGTCGTTGATAACGTTAAAACTTACGATAGGTCCTTTGGTCGATCGTGTCTTATCCGCCTGACCTTGTGCATAATATTTCGATGCAAAGAGGTAAATAAACATGGTGTGAAGACCGACGATATCAACAATACATCCTAGGAGGCAGTAGCGACAGATTGCAGCAAATGGAGAAGGTGTGAAAGCAAATGTGTTCAGCCGTGCTCGGCAGAAGAATCAAAAGCGATAGAGCAAAAAGCAGAAGAGAATTGGAAGCCAACTTCAACTCAGGTAACAACCAACACTGTATACTACCGTTGCAACTGCTGTAAAGTAGCCTTTCGCAGGATAACAGTGGACAGCCACGGCAGGAGCTATGAGACCACGACACGTGCACAATCGTCCAATATCACTTGCAACAAACGGTCCACACTTGATAAAGATTTTTGCATTAATTCTTCTAGGCAGGTTACTGATAAGCTCTACGATGTGTCCTCGATTTAGCGTTTGCATGCATTCAAAAGTGTAGCGTAACCTAGTGAAAGTTGGGGGCAAAGGCCACGAACTTTCATGCCCAGCCAGTCAGTATAAACTAGCCATGTCTAGCCATGTATGACGACGATACACCGGGAAGAAAGAGTGTACCAACCTTTATCTGGATCGATTTGATCATAACGATGACCTTATTAAAAGAGGACGGATAGCCTGGAATAATTTCGCTGTTCTAGTGGTAATTGGTATTAGGTTTGTTAATGAACGACCTGCTGAAAAAAAAAACAGTTGAAGAATTCGCACAAGACAGCTAGTGGCCATTGAACGCAGTAATATTTAAAGACTGTCATCCGAAAGTCCACATACGAATGAACCTAATAAATTGTACAAAGTTACCACCTAACCCCGTCAAGTAGGCGAACAGTGACTGTACAACACTGAATTATGATAACGTTCAACGTGGTGGTGTAAGCTCTGTTCGGGTCATTTCGCTTCATTGTTCCAGATGTCGTGGGACATGGTCAATAATAGATGGTTGACGACAGCCAGCTCAGAGCTGCACTGTTTAGTCATACATGAAAAAAATAGGCGAACTACGATTCCCCGATAGAATCTGTTGGAGCGACCATTTTTTTACTAACGGATATCCGGACAAAACACACATATATAGATTAGAAAGTTTGAAAATTAGAGAAAAACTGACTGACAGTCTTAGGTTTCCAAATAATAATCATGCAATGCCCGAGTTCTGTTGCACGTTACTAGGATGCGTCTTGATGCTGTAGTGCAGTGTAGCAAAAGTCTGAAATTGCATAGGGGGTTGCTCAGTTTTCACAATGGAATCGCGTCGTTGTCCCACTTCAAGTCAACATATTCCACTATGTTCGTTTCAAATCATAGAGTGATACCTAATCAAAAGCAAACTCATGTCTCCTCAAGACTGTTGTGAGCAGTTTATCCAAAAGAACAGCTCAAATTGAACCGTCTCAACGTCCAACCATTTCGTGAGAAGTCTTAAACAACTGAGAGCTGGATGCATCTCAAACAATACGGCATGATAAACTAGTGAATTTAACGACAAACGTTGCTCACACTTGAAGTTACGCGCTGTCAACATAATCAAACCATTGACCTCACGTTAGGCAAGACCGAATTATCGGTCGTGCCTAACGTGAGGTCAATGGCGCAGTGGTAAACACGGTTGCCTCATGAACAGCATGTCCGTGGTTCAAGTCCCAGCAGTGGCGATGATATGCACTACTGACGAGCTCTAATGAGAGCGAAACTCGAGTCTAGTGCTTCTTTTCGAAAGGGGCCGACTGGAAAGTCTATGGGAATGCGACAGCTGCGATCAATTGTGGGTGATGTTCAACTTGAAATTAACCAAATCCCCGACTACTCATCAATAATCAAACCAGTCAGGCGTCGGCTGGTTTCTCAAGAAATACAACCACCTAGCTACGATTCTAGAGATTACAATGAAGCTCCAAATGGTTATTACAAAATTTACAATGTGCCTGTCACACAGTGACTAATTTGTCCGCCTAAGTGACTCATAGTTGATCCCTACTTTCAAACTCCAGTGAACATTTCGGCGGACCCATTTTAAATGGAAGTACCAGACCGCACAACATTAGCAGTGCATACATGCACCTGAACAGAGTGATAAACTCTGATACACCCGCTTATGAATCGCTCCGCCCTACTGATCTTGCAACAGGCATGACTGGATTATCTCAAAGTCCAGTCGCAATCACAAGAGGATGTATTCCAAGTTTTTTGCGTGAATATACACATTACATTTGTGAACTTAAAAGAGAGGAACTTATACTTAGTAACCACGTTTGGAGCGGATCAGCTGAAAGATTTATCTGAACGCCAAAGCTTCAATCAGACGTGAGTGGAATTCAACTTGTAATAGACGAACTTCCCGATCACGCTACCATCAACAACGAACGAAACAGATGATTCGGTTTATTTAACATTCATCATCCAGCAAATCAGCAGGGCTGAGAATACTGCGAGTTGGGTAACAAGTAAATAGGGTTTACTTCGTGCAGTAAACATGCATCAAACCCCAGCTCGAGTAGTAAACAGCACCGGTTGCCAAGTGTGTTTCGTACTTGGTTGATTTAAAGAAAAAATGAAATCACAGCCGTTTTCGAATCTGTCAGCTCTAATTCTAAAGCTGATCGAGCCGGGTTTTACAACAGGCCCAGTCACAGAGTTTTGCGTCATTGAAAGACTCGAACAGAAGCGGTTTACACAAGCTCTATATCATCAATGGTCGACAAGAAGCCAGCATCGTCAAAGACAAGCTTTTCGAATCTTACAAACACACCTGCTTTCAAACCACGACCATGGTACAGTTTGTAGTTCCACATCAATCACGGTAGTCAAAAACAACCAACAACAAGACAACCCAAATGATTCAAAGTTAACAATCCACAGTTCCCAGCAGTTTGATTAATCGTACTTCAGTATGACCTCATTCAAGTCTTAAACGGAAAACTTTCACGCTCGGATACGAAAGCCATGTATAATCAATAAACCGTGACATTTTCGAACTCACTAATTGACCACGAGCAGACAGAGAAGAATCACCTCCGATATGCCCGGTGACGTTCAGTTCTGATTCACCATGCTGTGCACGTGACAGATATATGCAAGAGAGATGAGAAAAGACGAAATGAAATGCGGAAAATGACGAAAGCACTAAGGATGATTTTATAGAGACATATCAACGTAAGCGAATCAGCGATGTCAAGAAAATTGGCAATCGGCCACTTTGGAATATGAGAAATTCCGCTGGCAAGTCATATCCACCAGAATCTTCTAAAATACATGTTCACAATAAACCTATGAACAACAAAATGTGAGTATCTGCCCAGACTAGGCAATCATTCAGTAAGCAGCACACACGAACTCGTCAGGAGTCTATGAGCGAACAACTCTTCGAATGTGAACAGACAAATCACATGACAAAAAAGGTCAACCTAACTGAAGTAGAATGGAGATAGCAAAATAAACAAGAGCAAGAAAGTGGCAATGTAGGTGCGATGCACAAACAGTTCTAATGCAATACTCACATGAAGGCAAATTTTGTGAACGATTTCAGAATAGAGACGTGTTGTTACATGTACTGCGCTCAACTGCACAGTAACAAACACATCGACGAAGTCACATAAGACGATCCAGTTTTGAAACTGAATGTTCAACAGGACAATCATGTTCGGATGTTAGACTGATTTACAGTCAATCACTGCAGTCTCCCGGAAACTGCTGGATCCTTCTGGGTGATCCCGTGATGAAGCCCATGTTCGTTGCCCACAACTATATGTTCTGCTGAGCACAACGGCCTTAACCACACTGGATCACTAGACAATCAAGCGTGTCTTAGCGGGGGGTTACAACACTCACCTCACTAGTTGGTTGTATACCCGTCAGCGGTAGTCTCTGTGTCATGTGCTGGATAGGTTCTACCAGGTCTAACTCTGGATGCCAAGTCTTCAGAAACCTTACCACTGTGTCTGCTGATATCTCAAACTGATTGCAGTGACATCAGTAGCAAGATCGCCTTCTACTCTGATCGATATGTAGTTCTGATGTAACAACTTTTGCTGTGGATATAAATGTCCTGACATGAAAATGTGTTGCCTCGTTTGGTTGGCAGGTATGGGAGGGATTCACAACGCTTGGATAATGTTGGAAGGCTTTTGCGACTTTGTGGTGAGCAAAAGCTGTGATAAGCCAGCATCTGCTTTCGGCATCGTGCGCGTCAATGTTTCATTGTCCTGCTGTCCTGCTCTGAATGAGACACAGATTTGAAATGACCACATAGCTATTAGTTATAGATGGCGTCACTCCACTCACGAATGTCGTCCTATTTGAAGCACAATTCTGAATTCACATTTTGTGTCGGTAGGTGCGTCGATACGTTTTCGTTCATAACTTAGCTGAGAAACAACCACGTCGACCACCACGACTGGATGTCGGGAAATTAGCCAGATCAGTTTAAATCACGAGGGCCAAACTAATCTGAAATCCGGATTCAGCACTTTCAACCTCGTAGACCTCAACGACTGCTGAATCTCAATTCAGCTGGTTTTTCCGGCATGAACTACTATGGCACTATACTATATCTACCAAATCGAGGCCTCACCAGACGTTGGGTCTCAGGAAGTTTCTTAGTGCTCCTAGGTATCTGATAGAATATTCCTCGCAGCAGTTCGCATAAACAATCGAAAACAGACACTCGTAAGAAGTTCTGATGTAATCTGATCACCACCCGCGGTTCTTCACCAATGGAATAGAAGTTGCCTTTGCCTTAGGATGTACTAGCCAACTTTCCGATATCATTCGTCGCAGGAGAACAGTGCACACCTTCGCCAGTAGGATTAACACAGAGTCACATACGACACTCTTCTCCGGAATATTAGACTGCTGGGCAGTACACTTCGAGGTTGAATAAGCTAACATCATGCTTCTACCACCTCACTGAACACGTTTGCTGTTGCGCTGCTCTGACTAGTAAACACGAAACAATTCAGGCCTACTATTGCACTTTGGTTCAGTTGATCCGGCTCAGAAGCACACTTGTCGTTGCGTACTAAACTGTCAATGACGGTGGTGCAAGAAATCACACGGAGCAGTGAAACTGACAAGGAACCCAGGTTTTAACTTTGAAAACGTCTGTTTCCCAGTCAAAGAATTTTCGTGAACGGAAATCCTCGGAACGTTCGACTGATAACCTGTAATTTCATGTCCTCTGGACTCTAAATCTGCCACCCTCATCCATCTTTTAACAATCTGACTGTTATTTTAGCATTCGTCGTCCAGTTATCTGATCTCATAATATTCACAACTCCTACGTACATTCTATATATGCCCGTGTATTATTTGTCGTGTCATCCGTGTTTCTGACCAGAATAAGCCTACTTCTGTCACCTATCCTTTCGCAATGACTTGGATACGATTAGCAGAATCACGCGTGTTACTCTTCTGAGTGAAGGAATACCGTCCGTTTATCTCAAGGAGTGAGATTGAGGTTCTGTCGAAACGCAATTTGTCCATCGTTCATGAAATGTATTTATATCGATCATTCGTGTCACCATGAGGCAACAGGAAGGGAACAAAAACGGAGGTTCCCATAGAAGAATCACACTCAACAGAAGAGAGAAGACTACACTAGACCGAAGAACTGGCCATAATTGGTAGTGAGGAGCTAAAATAATCTGATATCCGTGAATGAGAAATGGCACAAGAACCACATTACTGATGTGCGAATTAATGTGATCAGAGCCGCTCGTACTTGTGTCGGGATCAATATAATACGTAAAGTTTGACCTCACGTCAAGGTGACAGAAGGGTAAATAGAGGTGCATCCGATTTGGACATAACTAAAATGATGCCAGATGACAGATAAGCCATCTTAGCAACAATTAGAAGTCGCAAAATTGATCAGCCTGAACATCATGCTCATACGTAAAATTGTGCAACACACATGAGGTATACAATTTCCAGCTACCAAAAATCCCTATGCAGTTCAAAGTCTGTCATCGAATCCGAGTAGGTTTATCCACAGTGAGACATACTATGAACATCACAAAATACATTTAACTGGAACGCCATTGGCATTTGAGAGAACAACTTACTCGAACCAGATAGATTGTACGTTTCTTTACCCGGGTGTTCATCAGGTAATACGCGATACGACTGTTAATGTTACCTAGGAGTGAAAACAAAGGCAATTTTCGTTGGAGCTTCCAAATCGTGCAAACCACGTGTTACAAAAGACAAGATGCAAAGTAAGTGCACTAAACGAACATTTACGGTCGACTTTTTCTGTCGTTTCTTCTACTCAGACAAATAGGTGTAGCACAAAACTATATGCAATTAGGTGAAAAATGGAAGTAAAATTTCTGGAACTTGGATAAGACAAAGTGGAAATCAATCTAAAGAGACACTATGAACAGTCCACAGATAGCGGTATCAGCAGATAATAATCATGGAATATTAGAAGAAATGTGTGAAAAGTTCGGAGGAAATAAAATCTTAAACGGTCAGAATTCTACGAGCATCGTAGCGGAATCCGTTGTTAAATTCTACATAACGAACGAAGATTGTAACACACAAGAATAATCCAATGAATAGTAAGTGGAACGAAAATCAATCTCACACAAACTCAGTCAAGTGACACAGTGTAACGATCTCCTAGATGTGTCTGAGAACTTGATCTTAAAAAGAAAAGATTCGAGCGGAGACAAAAACAGCTTAACATCGGCAAGGAAAAATGAATTAGTCAGAAGCAATAAATCACGGACTTATTGAATAACTGAACATTCAATCAACCCCAAAATTGATGAAACAGGTTAAAGAAAGCTTGTGCTAAAATCGGTGACCATCGAGATAATGTTAATTATATGCCCATCATGTAAATAGGTCAAATAATAGCCCATCGGGTTAAGAGAATAAGGAAAGTATTCCGCTTACAGAAGAAACTGACAAAGCATACTACAGTTGAGCCATAGGGTACTTTAGGTTAATTGAAAGACCGCAGTGGATTACAAGTCTCAGTTCACTTGCAATTAAAACGACAAAATAAAAGACCTAAAGGCGAATCCGGCGGCGAGTCAAACCAGTGCAAAAATCAGCTACACCTACACCGTCTGTGTTATCAGTATATTAAAAAAAGGACCACTGTGAGCAATTCGGAAGTAACATTTTCATCCAAGGTTTGAAGAGGTGGGAAACAAAATATATAAAGCACTAGAAAATCAAATTAACCTGTGATTTATCCGCGGAAGGTGCCCAGTTACTTAGGTGTGAGAAGAAACGCCATGAGAGAACGCGACCAAACATAATGTGGTCGCTATCCCTAACAGAGACCCGCTTGTAAGCAACCTGGGGATTGACTGGATTCCAATTAGTGACAAGAAGGACATGTTTTTATGCAGTATGCATTCCACTCGTTGAGTTGTGATGCCATCCCTAGAATTCAAGAATCTTACATTCAGATTCAGTTACTCACCATCCCACTGTTCTACTTGCCATCTACGTGATGGTGGAGAGGATAGACTGCCAAGGTGAGAGTTCGTGAGCAGTTAACGCTGGAAACCATCAACATCAACATTGTGCATTAATATTTTATTGTTGCATAGTGGTGTCAATGGACTCCAGTACTGATCGTCTCAAAAGTCTCACCACCCTAGATCATCGATTTTGAGACACAGCAGAGTGGGAGAATAACTTAATCTAAACGTTACATTTTTGGATTCCCCGCGTGTTGTCACGTCACAATAAATGGAGCACGCGATGAAAGGGCGAGCTATTCTTTCCACCGGTTCTAATGCAGTCGAGTCCCAGTATTATCAGAAACGGGTCTTCTGTAAGTAAATCCAGCAAAGTTATTGCTGAGTCAGCGTGACATGAACTCTAAGAACTTCCGGTTCCGAAGTTGCTAAGACTGCCCAAGTTTAACCGAGTTCAAGCGTAAGATCGTAACAATAAGCAAAAGCGTCTAGAGTGTACAAAATCAAAAGCACACATCCGGTTAACACAAAGCTCACCGCAGAAAACAGGATAGTACCACACGACTTAGAACAGCGAATGTGTACACAAGATATAAAAAAGTCTCAACACAGATGTCATTGATAAGGAATCCCAGCTACATCTGAAAGTGAGTGTAACCATTGGTGTTACGGTTCTTTTGATTTCCAATCAGAGAGACCCGCTGAGTCCGTGTTGTGGCGCTAGGCGTAAAAGGCAGATAATTGGTGGACACTTTCCGCTCGATCATGCCCGATTTCGTAATCGGACAACAAAACAGAACACATTGTTTCACAGGGTAGCTGAGGGCCTTGGGTTGTCACAACTGGAGCAAATCTATAAACGTCAGTTTATTCTTAGAAATGCGACCGTTGACTGTTTTACACACAACGCCATCGATGCCTATGCAACCACTCGAGTAAACAAAATTATTCATCGTTTATAAAATGCCAACGTTAACGGTGAGCGCAAACACGAACCAAAATTAATCATGAATTGACGCGGACGCACTTCATGTCAACAAACGGACTACGCTAACTTGTTCAGAGAGCCTTAAGCTGATTGCGGGTCGCCACAACCAAGAGTGATGACAATAGCACAATTCACATAACGAAGTTTATTATCTGGAAGAAGTTCGGCATAGCAGGAAGATTCACTTTCTAATATGGTCTCAAGGACACCATCAATGACATAGCTAGGGGGTAGGACGACAGCAGGTATTCTTTTCGAAAACCACAGGCGATTGAAAAAAGGGTACAAAAAAATTCCATGAGCGCTTCTTCGTCTGCTTGTAAGAAAACTGAATAAGCAACAAATCAACAAAAAACGAGGGAAAGGAACGGCTCTACTGACAAAATGGAAGGCTTTGAATAAGCAACACTACATTTCTGTAAAGTTGTCCACATATCAGTGATTGACGAAGGGTAGGTACTGGAACGATTCAGGCGACGTCGAGGCCGAAATCGGCATGCTTGTCTAATGGCTGGGATGGGCTTGAGAACTACAGGGAATTAGAACATGTTTTACAGAATGGATAATGTGGTTTTTTTGGTAAGGTTTTACTTCAGACACGGGAGCCTCATCAGATGTTATTTCCCGCATCAGATCTGACGTATTGGGAGCGAAACATGCCCAACAAACCAGACTGAAAATTGCCTAGAAGGTTGTTTTTCTCTTGTGAATCTCCCAAAGCTTAGAGCGTTTAAGAACGGTCAAGGTAGCTATCACCATATTTACCGAAGATTACAGCAAACATGAAACGAGCATCATTTTAAAACAAGAAAAGATGGCAATGGCTGTGTGTCAGGCCTTGGGAAAGAGTTTCTGGACCGCATTTCACCAACCAGATAAGTTAGACGCTGACCGAGCACAGTATCGCTATTCCGGAAGAGTAGAAGGAAGGTCTTCTGCATCAGGAGTCCTGTAACGCTTAAAAAGATAAAGTACATTGTGGAGTTCTGTCTCACGGCGAGTCAGTAGCCACTGCCTAAGAAGCATGAATCGTTCAGCTAATTGTGGTCAACTGAGCTTAGGGCCAACAGAATTGCAGCTAAAAGTGCTCTGTTCACCAGTTCATACGTCTACGTAAGTGGAATCAGCGTTTTGTTCGCAGATCATCTCGCCGACATTCAGCTTTTCGTACTTCGCACTAACTGTAAGAGTATCCTGTAGTTAACAGAAGACACGGCTGCCTTCACCTCCAAAATGAGATCATTTTCCCAGAGTTCACGATTATTGTACAGAATCTCTGAATGTTCAGTCCGTAAAAATCTCTGGGCAGCGAGGTTCTCGCTGCACGCAGGGACACCGAAGAGTTGGGATTAGTGAATGAGGCCGAAGAAATCAAAATGGGAACGAAGTTCGTGTACAGACTAGGGTCACGACTCCATAGCCAGATTTTTAATATTACAACCTGCTACCGAGAACTGGGTCAGGGTGTCGAGCGCCTACGAGACCATAAGATCATCCATTTCTACGAATACAGAGGTGTATTTCAAGTAAACCCTGCAAACCGCCCGGTATCCAAATACACTGCCTATTCACGGTCTGTTTTGCCAGTGCCTTCGTTGTTTCATGCCGTTCAGAATTTAGCACCAATCAGAAGGAGTTCTAATTGGGCTTACTCACTCACGGTTGTTCGCATCGGTAATCCGCGTTCGCTTATAATTGGCAACGTGGTCTGTAGTATGTTAAAATAAGAATCTACAATGGCAATAACCATAAAAGCGCCGATCGTCAGTGTGTAGCAACAGCAGACTTGATGTTGACGCAAAAGCTCACCATTCAGGGTCCGGCTCATGGCAGACGCGCACGCCATTAAAGATGGTCTGAAACAGCCACAGAATTTCACTTTGATTCATCCCCTGGGGTCCATGACGCCATATGATAGCGAAAGCATGAGGGCGCTACCGAGGTGGAACTGGCTACTGCTGATGATGCCCAATGCATTTGACTGCTATTGTACAAACCGAGTCTGTTTAAGTTCGAGGACTATAACAGCTGCATTCTGCTAGAGAATGCTTGCCATTTCCCTTTCAATTATACGATCGCCGCAAACAACTATCCTTGTCCATCATCCGGTATGTGTGCTTTCAGCTGACCAAGCGTCAATCCGAGGAATTGGTCATCTATTATGGAAACGTCCAGCGAGAGTGCGAGCACTTCAAGCTGTCCTCTATGTCCGACGATCGATTCAGAACGCTGATTTTCTGTGGTCTCAAATCATCGGCAGATGATGACATCCGTAAGCTCGTCTTGAAAAAAAAGGAACAGGTTCCCAACACAACACAACGGAATGCTGTGGGTTAGTCAATTTCAAACATGATGTATGTCACCAAAGCATTCACCATTTTTCAGTATCCAATC
Source organism: Paragonimus skrjabini miyazakii (assembly GCA_014338405.1). Lineage (NCBI taxonomy): Eukaryota > Metazoa > Platyhelminthes > Trematoda > Plagiorchiida > Troglotrematidae > Paragonimus > Paragonimus skrjabini miyazakii. The sequence continues at coordinate 25,517 of JTDE01009119.1, read as the reverse complement.
GGTACGCCTGGTCAAGTTAATCTTAGTGGATTAAAGCCAACCGACCGGAAGCAAACTCCAAGGCCTCTGACTCTTTGTTGGCAATGTGGGAATTGACACTGTGCATTCATGTCCATCTCATCTCAATTGTCAAAAATGAAATCAACGAGGTCACGAGGAAGGTCACTGTCACGCAAACAACCAAGTGATACACCACAGCCTAGATCGAAGTCATGTGATAGACTTCAAAAAACCGGCTTGTCAATCAAACACCATCTTCGCCGATTACGTTTCCAGCAGGAAGTATGTTATGTTGATTATCAATGACACTCTCGTTCGGCCACAGCTGAACGTCGCATTTACAAGCGGACACTGATCAAGATGGCTCAACCTGCCCTGAAGCCAAACACAATATCCGCGACGCCCTAGGTGGCACCCTGGGGATTATCCAGCGAACTATCCTGTGAGATCACCTCCGGCGAAGTGCACTGTAAGAATCAACAGACATCATCACCAATAAGCTGAGGACTGAAAAAATTGGAGAGATGAACCTGTTGGAGACACCCATCAGTCACTATGACAACAGTGAACCAACCGATGATGATCGATGGAATCGCACCACACCACCAGTTCTTCAAGCATCAACAGCAAACTTCAATGGAAACAGAAGGTTTGAAATGCTGCTGCAAAACGAGCACTACCTTGCACCTATTTCCAAACGCAAGACGGGTTCCCTAGCCGAAACACATATCGCCGTACGCAGCCTTGTCTTTCGAAGAGAAAGAACAGGAAAATCTACAGAAAGCCGGTGTCCTGGAAGCAGGTCAACTAGTCCAGGTGGACCACACCAGTTGTCGTAGTAAAAAGGTCAATGAAGTCGCAAGAATTTCAACTGATTTATCTACAATTACTAATGCAACTCTGGATATACCCCAGTTGCCTCGGTCTTGTTAGGAAGTTCATTTTTTTCCTGTCCAAAGCTGCCTGTTTTATCGAGAAAAACGATTTTATCAAATCAGAATGGGCAAAACTGTCCAGAACGGTCGAGAGGTAACCTTGGCTATTTTCTTACCTGTCCAACCTTCATTCCGTTATGCTCAATGGTGGCTTAGTGACATTAACTATTATTTTCGGTAACTGTCCTTCGATTTCTTGATTCGAGAGTGTTTGTAGGTCGCTATGCATAGTATAAATACCTTGTAATTGTCTCCTTGTTTCTGGAGTGGAATAAACCCGTTTTTTTGCACCCGTCTTTTAGTTTGTCATGAGGGCAACTACAGGGGCAGTCGCTTTATTTTCGGGGCTTAGATTTTCCGTGTTAATTATTACGAGGAGGAGGATCCGAATTCTATCAAGCGCATTACTATATCGTGCACGATCCAGCGTATTATTATGAGGGTTTACAACAGTCTTCTGCATGAAGATCTATTTGACAAGATGAACGGTGGTAAGTGGTTCGCAAGTAAACTGATTCAGATGCCTAACTGTAAGTGAAAGTTGCGGATTATTCTAGAGCTGTTAACAACCAGCATCTACCTCAGTCTGCTGCAGTATCAGTGTCTTCTGTTCACCAGTGGCCTTCCAGCGTATCACAGTTACGATGCCAACCGATGTTCCTGTTACAGCCGCTTAGTTCGAAAATATCGTTGTGACCGTAGCCGACGTAACTGAACGTACACACAACATGGACTGGTGTATGGATGAATGTTCAATTAAGGGCTTCGTATACGTCAGGAAAAATGCCATTTCTCCAATATCGGTCGTCTCGACTAACTACTGATGATGGACCTCCGGAAGGTCGGGACTTTCTGATTTCAGTCAACGCCTACTCCAAGCGGCCAGAGATTTCCCTGATGTCAACTACTACTACATGATTAACTATTCCGCAGCTTCGATTAATGTTCAGTCCAAAGGTGCTAGTCAATGACAAGGGAGCACAGTTTACTTCCTCAACATTTGCTGAATTCTCTCGACGGACGGACCTCGACGACAGACGATCATTGCTTCATCACCCTGAGTCTTACGGTCAAACGTGACGTTTTATGGACAAGTTAAAACGTACCCTGGAGAAATCTCAAAGGAAAAGAACGACCGGGGAAGCGAAAGAAACATTTCTGATACACTACCGAGTAACACAGTATCCGCAAGCAACTGATGGACGAACCGAGGATCTCACTGGATGGAAAATCGTAATGTTTCCAAATTCATTCTCCCGACTGTTGCTGTTTCAATATCTAAGGACAAAACCATGAAATGCAGGTTCAACCAACCACACAGAACCAGAAACCGACACTTCAGCATTAGTCACAATGTTTCAAATACGGAGTACGGCAACGGTTTTACCGAATGGCCTTCGAAACTCACTGAAGAATGGTGGCACAATTTTGAAGTCCCATCCAGAAGAGACGTTTGGATACGTCGTACTAACTAATTTCAACCCATGGCAATCATTGAACAATCACCCGTAAAGAAAAGAGTACCTTTGAAAATCATAAGAGATTCACTTAGTTTCCCTCATTCTCAATCTAAAGCAACCACCACCAAGACGCCGAGCCTGTCACACGAGCTGATCTTTAGGTGCTTGGCTGATTGACTGCGACAGCCAATGACATGCAAGTTAATCCCAGAAGTCCCTCGTACGATCGACATTCCCTAAGGAGAGGTTTTAGGGTTAAGGATAACATAACTCAAAGAACATGACCCCGCAGCCAGAATTCTATCATCCCAACCTGGTACACAGAAAAGGATCAGCGTGGGATTTCAATGTACCTTCGAAAGTTCACGTAGCAGCAAGGTCAGTTATATCCATAAATACGCAATGTTTGGTAGCCAAACACCCTGTCTATCTAAACCACGCTTTGTCAATGTTTTAACTGGTGTTTGCAGTTTGTGATCAATCAGAAGGAGACTAACTTCGGGATATTCGCCAACCGTTATTCAATTCATGTTCATATCATTCGTGTCCAGCAGGATTAGGTTATAACAGTGGAGTAGTGCCCGGCCTAAGCATGGCATCGTGAATTACTGAATAGTGGTTGTTGAAATTAGTGGACATGGCAGAAACAGTTGATTCGTGGTCTTGATTCCGGAAAGAAGGCTATGTAACTTTCGCCAAAACGACACCCTTAGAGCGAATACCATGTTACAAAGCAGAATTGGCATTCGTTATAGCGTAATCGGAATCAAGAGAGGTGTTTCAGTGCGGCCGAAAGTCAACATTGCTAGGTGTGTAGTAACAGCTGAGATCAATATGATCAAGATGATTCGACAATTGGTCTGCACAGGAACGATGCAATATCGCACACCGCCGGTTGTTACGTCGAAATTTGGTACTTACGAAAAACAGATGAATGGCAATAAATGTTCGCCAGTATGCGGAAAAGAAACATATAAAGGTCAACGTGCAACTAACCGGCTTCCATTAAGTCTCATACGACTGAGTTGTGTATTCACGGAACTGCACACCATCATGCGTAACCAGTGTATTATCATAATCATCATGAACAGCAATGCATCAGTGGTTCACACTGATGCATAACGGCCATGCAACCACGAATAATACAAGCAAGCCCTGCGCAGGAAGGCAAAAGAAAAAAGAGGGGAACAAGAAGAGACCCAACTACTAACAATTGCCGTGTCTTTATTTAAACATTCAGCATCAAGGTACTTACACTTTGCAAACACAGCCAAACTGTAAGTAAAAGTAAGGCGGCATCGGCAAGACAGCTTCATTACGGCTTTCACTGCACCGCATCATTAAGTACAGTCACTTCACAACCAACGGCAACATTCACACCACTGAGATCGATTAGCCGCTGTCTCACCTAAATTCTCCAGCCATCGACTCTGTGGGTCACGAGAGCCCTAGCCTGGGAGGTTAACACGACCTACAGTAACCTTTGGTGAACGATTTCATTTCCCTACGCCAGGTCATCATCTGTCCACCTCGCACTTTACGCCAATTGGCTGCAACGTCGGCAAACAGTGCTCGATATGGATTACTACTAGCTGGCATCTTTATTACATGGTCTCACCATCTAGGTGTGCGCAAATGTAAGGATTGAACAACAGAGTTCGCCTGACAATCACTACCAAATCACTACCAAATACCCGTTTTCTAACCTCTTCGTTGCCAGGTACGAGGTCCACGCTGGCATCTTGTGAGTGCCGCAAACAGTCCTCCTTTATTTCATCAATGACGAAATTAAACAAAAATGGTGACAGAGGATAGCCTTGAAGTACGCCGCGCCGTGTGTCGAAACTGTCAGAAAGTTCACCGTAAACCCTAACCTGAGTTGAAATATGGGAATAAAGCACCAACGGTATGTTCACATACTTGTTCGACACACCTCTTGGTTTAAGTGATTCTAAAAGTGTAGATCGATCCATTGAATCGAATACACCTTTTTAGTCGACAATTAAGACAACTGTTTGCCGGCGGTGCATAGGACTCTGCTCCAGAATTCGACGAACGGTAAAAATGTTCTATAATGCCTATCTCCCTAGCTGCAGACGAAGCATAATGGATGCCAGAACCTCAATAACGATTGGGGTCAAACTAATTTCAACACGGCTTTCACAAGAACCCAGGATACCTTTCCTGAATATGGGAACTATTATCGAGTGACCCCAGCATTAAACAAATTTATATATACTTGTCTGAATTTGCTATAAAAGGCAACACATATTTTGATGAATGCATCTAGGTGTGAAAATGATTGCCCGAAGAAAGTCAGGGCTGGTACGCAGATAAAAAATATCACCGTCGGATAGTAATTCGGCTTCACTCCCAATACACACTTAGGTTAACAATCAGAAATGGGGATGCCCTAACCATATACATCGATATAGTTCGGGTAGACTCGGATTATCACGAACATAAACGGAAACTAAACAGAATGAACTTAGCGAAACTGAACAATCTACACAATATTCGCTGGTTCCTTTAAGGTCAGCAAACATGGTCAGAGGTGGAATGAAATACCGGGAGCGTCCGCACCCACAAACGAAACTGAACATAGTGAATGACAAACGAAATGGTGACATCATTTGTATGCAGAAGGATGTAAATGAAAGTATACAAAGGCAGATTGCAGTTAAACAAACCGCTGACCTAGTTCAAATGATAGATTGACAGATTTGGCAGTTCGGAAGTCAAACACACACACTCACTCACACATTATCATTCGTTCAATGTACGGATAAGCAGTTTCTCGTCTACGTATTTACAACCGGCCCAATAATAAGCCGACGATCTAATATCAATTTCAGTGAACAAACGAAACTCTTAGTAAACCTGCCAATCAGTGGCTACGGAGAAAGCCGCAAGGTGAACAAGCCATTAAACAACGGAAGGAAGTAAGCTGGTGACATTGTTTTGTTTAAAACCTTTACTGTGCAAGCTACGATAAACAATCCGAATAATCGAGCTGCCCTGCACGAATGAAGCATGATGCGCATCTACAAAATAGGCTGGTACCTAACAATTGGGCACTCCAAATCCCATTTGATTTATGGAAGGCAGGCTAAATGATTATGGACCAAATAGCACTGATTAGTAGCACAATTTGGATGATGAGGCATCTGCAGTGATAACAGCGAACGTGAGCTTACCCTCTTCTTCATTTTCACTATCACAGCAATACAGAATGATGCTTAAATGTTGGATGGAAAAAGCCATAACTAAGAAGAAAGTGGAGAAAATCGACCGAAATCACAAAACCATCTTTCTACATTCGGGCAGTCACTATAGACACGTCAACACCATGCAAAAAAAACAGAAAAGTAACCGAAACCAGAGCGCCATCAGTACCACGGCTTCCTTGGGATTTTCTGTTGTGTTTCGATAGAACCTCAATCTCACTCCTTGAGATAAATGGACGGTATTCCTTCATTCAGAAGAGTAACACGCGTGATTCTGCTAATCGTATCAAAGTCATTGCAAAAGAATAGGTGACAGAAGTAAGCTTATTCTGGTCTGAAACACGGATGACACGACAAAGAGTACACGGGCATATATAGAATGTACATAAGAATTGTAAATATTATGAGATCAGATAACTGAACGACGAATGCTAAAATAACAGTCAGATTGTTAAAAGACGGATGAGGGTAGCAGATTTAGAGTCCAAAGGACGTGCAGTTACAGGTTATCAATCGAACGTTCCGAGGATTTCCGTTCACGAAAATTCTTTCACTGGAAAACAGACGTTTTCAGAGTTAAAACCTGGGTTCCTTTGCAGTTACAGGTTATCAGTCGAACGTTCCGAGGATTTCCGTTCACGAAAATTCTTTGACTGGGAAACAGACGTTTTCAGAGTTAAAACCTGGGTTCCTTGTCAGTTTCACTGCTCCGTGTGATTTCTTGCACTACCGTCATTGACAGTTCAGTACGCAACGACAAGTGTGCTTCTGAGCCGGATCAACTGAACCAAAGTGCAATAGTAGACCTGAACTGTTCCGTGTTTACTAGTCAGAGCAGCGCAACAGCAAACGTGTTCAGTGATACGGTAGAAGCATGATGTTAGCTTATTCAACCTCGAAGTGTACTGCCCAGCAGTCTAATATTCCGGAGAAGAGTGTCGTATGTGACTCTGTGTTAATCCTACTGGCTAGGCTGTGCACTATTCTCCTGCGATGAATGATATCGGAAAGTTGGCTAGTACATCCTAAAGCAAAGGCAACTTCTATTCCATTGGCGAAGAACCGCGGGTGGTGATCAGATTACATCAGGACTTCTCACGAGTGTCTGTTCTCGATTGTTTATGCGAACTGCTGCGAGGAATATTCCATGAGATACCTAGGAGCACTAAGAAACTTCCTGAGACCCAACGTCTGGTGAGGCCTCGATTTAGTAGATATAGTATAGTGCCATAGTAGTTGCTGCCAGAAAAACCAGCTGAATTGAGATTCAGCAGTCGTTGAGGTCTACGAGGTTGAAAGTGCTGATTCCGGATTTCAGATTAGTTTGGCCCTCGTGATTTAAACTGGTCTGGCTAATTTCCCGACATCCAGTCGTGGTGGTCGACGTGGTTGTTTCTCAGCTAAATTATGAACGAAAACGTATCGACGCACCTACCGACACAAAATGTGAATTCAGAATTGTGCTTCAAATAGGACGACATTCGTGAGTGGAGTGACGCCATCTATAACTAATAGCTACGTGACTATTTCGAGTTTGTGTCTCATTCAGAGCAGGATAGCGTCAAATGAAACAGTGACGCGCACGATGCCGAAAGCAGATGCTGGCTTATCACAGCTTTTGCTCACCACAAAGTCGCAAAAGCTTTCCAACATTATCCAAGCGTTGTGAATCCCTCCCATACCTGCCAACCAAACGAGGCAACACATTTTCATGTCAGGACATTTATATCCACAGCAAAAGTTGTTACACCAGAACTACATATCGATCAGAGTAGAAGGCGATCTTGCTACTGATGTCACTGCAATCAGTTTGAGATATCAGCAGACACAGTGGTAAGGTTTCTGAAGACTTGGCATCCAGAGTTAGACCTGGTAGAACCTATCCAGCACATGACACAGATACTACCGCTGACGGGTATACAACCAACTAGTGAGGTGAATATTGTAACCCCCCGCTAAGACACGCTGGATTGTCCACGGAAGGGCAACTAGTTTATAGGAAAGAAGAAAGCGGTTTGGATGGGAAAAATGGGCCCCGTTACCAGATGCGGCATTTATGTACCTACCTCAGGCCAACCGAGATTGGCGTCAACACGGGGTCGCCCGCAATGCACAACCAGTTACGAGTAGATATTGCAAGTACTGTCGGGTCGACAAGCTTTCAGCTGTTTTGCACTCGATTATCTGAATTGCAGCAGATATCGGTCTTAAAGAAGTCTAATTTTCGAACATGAGCGTCCTGGTGAACACTCAGTTTCAAAATTCGATCATTAAAGCCAGTAATATTAACTATCATTTTAGGCCCGAGTGCTATGAAATGAGACTAATCGTAACTGATCGTTTTAATGTTGCTGTGGAATTCGAATGATAATGACAGATAGTCGGGATTCAGAGATGTTGAGATTGAATGGGAGGGAATAGATGTGACAAGTTTCCGCCCATCCATCGTGCTATAGTCGGAAAATGAAAAAGTCCAGTTTTTATTGCGAGGCGAACGTTACAGCTTGGAATTTGAGAGTATTTCACGTTTTCGTGGTGGTATGTGGGCTGAATTACTGCCAGAACGTCAGAAGAGAGGTTAGTGTCAACTACCGAAACCTTTGGCTTCGGAGTGTTAAGTGCACAGCTTGGTTGTGTAGAAGCGTACTAGAAGTGATATCGTTTCTCCAAGGCAAGATGTCAACCTTCTTCCGACGCTTAATCTGGGGGATGGTAGTTCTTCATAACCCCATTTATTTGTCAGCCAATCTTAGGTGACTTTGTTGACGTGTTTGTTATCCCGTCCAGTTAAGCGCAAAAGATTTTCAAAGCACTTGGGTTGCCACATTATGTCAATGTACACTTTGCGACTTCGTAGCTTTCTTCGTCTCAGAATCGTTTGGATGCGGTAGGTGGTTTGACTGATATGTACTGCGTGCGTGAACCCTTTTAACAACCCCTATCAATTCATTCATTGTCTTCAACAATCTTTAAGGCCGACTTCGTCAATTGCCTTTGTCAACAGGTGACATGATAGTGTCCGTTCCAGTCCTCGAAGCAAGTGATGAGTTACAGAGGAAAGCTGGGACACCAAGTAGGAGTCAGCAGCAAAAGCAGTAGTAACAACGACAACAGATGCAGCAGCATATTTTCGCCTATCCACCTTATTGCAGGCGTCAGATCGAGTGGCCCGGTTTACAATGCGAGACCGCCAATATGGTATAAAATTAGGGGTGTTTCGAATATTCGTGGTTTTACCATGACAGAAATATTGCTGGAGTGCCCAGACCTAAGCAAGAAGACAGTTAGGGTTCTACACGCAAATCTTTGGCCCAAAAGCCCACACAGCAAGACAGCGAGCTGTGGGAAATATTCAGAAAAAATAAATCCATCAAAAAGGAATAATTGGATAATAAAAGCCTAAAGAAAAGGACTAGAGATGCTGTAGAGGAAGCCATCTGATTGACTGTGGCAAGTTGCCATTGCGGATAGCGTTACAAACCGGGGATTTGAGTGACTACGAGGTTCGCAACCAGGCAGAGCCTTCTTAATTCGTGGTCACGAAATTGTAGCTCATCAGACTATTAGGTGTTGGTCAAGCCGGTGTAAGCAACATTTTTGGTGTGATCACCGCAGCGTTCAGTCTAACACAATCGGGATACTCACACGGTCGCACTAGGTCAACGTCCGATCCTATCGAAACGCACTTCACTTGTAGAGTCGAAAGGGCGCTTACTGGTAAAAGGGCATACAACGCCTCCGTATGATCGACTGGGCCCCGTAGCACAAAAAACTGGAGATAAACAAGTAAATAAAAATGGTCTGTGTCCATCGTTGTGTTCGCTAAATAACCCACATGGTCACGTGAGTATTTAAGCGATCACCGAACATTTTCACGAACTCCAAACCGGTCGAAATACACAGAATGTTATGACAAAGGAATGGTCTTCGTGAACCAGTGTAACATTTACTGTACGGATTATTATCGTAGAAGATCCTAATTGATAAGGCAGCACTGTAGTCACACAAAACTAAGATTATGGCTGTTCCATTGAGCAGAGTTGGAAGCCATCGACGGCTACGTCGGGAACTACACAACCGGCATCAAGGCCGACTGCATATACTTAGGACAACCACCACCCCACCCCACCCCCAAGTCTACGCACGCTTGTCACTGTGATATGATGCTCCCATTCATCTCCACGTGATTATATAAATCGCTTGAAAGTTTTCTGGGTTCAAAGCATTTGCAACTAGATAAGACACCGCCCCAAACAGGCAATGTGGTACTGATATGCAGGGTAACTTCACCAATACGTGAGCTCTTGAGAGTCGATCGACACTCAACTCAAAGAACAAACAGGTTTGTCGGACCATCGATATGTGCAAAAGTGAGTCACAGAAATAGTGCACCATCAACGCTAAAAACTAGCACAAGTAATCTGAGAATGTTCGCCGATAGCCATCATTATTAGGAGCGCTATTCTGGAGATGGTTGCCAGAAGACAAAGTTCAACAGAGAAGACAGGTGGCTATTGAGAGGTAAAAAAGATGTCAGTCGATTTGCACGTGTATCCACATTGGGCAAGTTGCGCCAGCTTTAAGATTGCATAATGCCGGTCAGTAAAAGGATTGGACTGGAGCAGATTCTTGATTGGAGAACGCTCAGTAAATCAGAGTTCAGAGATTAGCTGATGCAAGTGAAACTGTGGTCAATCGGCAGCCAATCAAAAACGCCGATCAGTTGCTACGTTGAATTTGTTTGAGAGGTAGTTATTGAAATGGGTCGTTTGAACGCGTGTCGAAGTTAAACAAGCGAAGTGTAAGTTCGTGGAACATAATAACGAACGAGTCAAACAAAAACGTGATAAGCTTATCGCTCAATGGTAAAACATTGTTGATTCTCTATAAAAAAGGCCATTATTTTCCTAGTGAATTGAGATTGATCAGTGTCGCACGGTAGCGAAGTACTTCCATCGGGCATATGTAAGGTCGCTTAGACTGTTGAATCAAGTAGGATTAGCATGCACATGCCAACTGCATCAACAGATGTACTCATTATAACTGGGATTATCTAGTGGGGGGTCGAAAAGTAGAAATGACAGGGAAATGATCACTGAAGACAAACGTAAATTGGACCTAACTTGAAGGATGCCTTTATGGCAGTGTGTATAGGCAAAAGGCAAACTTTAAGATGTCTATTTGTGAAAACGACCAATCATAAGCATAACAGAGGACGAGAGAATATTAGTGAAACATCGAAATACGTGGACTGCGTTTGAGTAATCCAAATAAAAACTTCGTTTCCTAGAATTCTCTTACCGGAACATTCCACATATTCCTGAGACAGAACCTAAAAGTCACAACTCCACACTCGAGTATCAAAACATGAATTCAAATGACAAAAGGAATATTGCTGACTAATCAACCATCAAACTAAATGCAGGATAGTTACTTGTGATAAAATTAAACCAATTCAGATATCATTCATCCTAAATAGGTTTCGGATGTCACAAGGTTTGTCACCGACGGACTGTGATAAACACCAGATCTGCGTCGCACGCTCATGACCTACAAACACCGACTTATCTTGTCAACAGTGCAATCCGATACCAGTAAATAGCACGGCTTGTGCACTTTAGCGAAGACCACCACATGACTACCGGCTAGATTGGGAACGGCTCGTGATGCCTTTGGAATAAAGACTGAGGATAATCGAAGAGTGTAAATCAACGAGAAACAGCTATATAGGGGGATAATTTGAAAACGATCTTAAATTGAAGCATACAATTGGCCACGTGACTAATAGAAACGAATGCACTCCTTCCGCTCGGAAGCTCCGAGAGCAGTCGGCGTCACGTAGTTTAAGGTCAGCGACAGGAAAAAGCAATGAAATTTATTCATGTGCTTTTGGGAATTTTCTAGAACTTCCAACAAGCTTGTAAAACACAAGTGCGCACACAGGCCCCAAACCTAGTGGCATAACTAAAAATTCAATATTCGGAGCAATATGAACAAATTACTGGCTACCTTTAATCGGAAACGGAAGTGACTTTGGAGCTTAAACCATTCAAGTGGAACTACTATCCCCAGCTCTCTCCGACGACAATGGTGAGAGACAGATGTCAGAACGGACTACACCTCCTAGGTAAGTAAGAGAGACTGAAACCGTGCCTCGTAAGTAGTTTTCATTACACCATTGTTATGTTTAAAAGAGGCGTCAGAATATAATCTGGGAACCAAATGTGAGTGTTGTTTCTACTGCATTCAAGATGCCAAAATTTTGCAACTTCTAAAACAGAAAAAGAACCAAACAGGAGATGAATACGAAGGTTTCTGACGGGGACGCGGGTGAATCAGCCGCAGCTTCATCTTACGACAGACATTAAAGGATTGGCGCTTCTGTTCGTAGCCTACGGCCATGGTGTTTGAGGAGAGTGGCCTTTAATACGGATGCCAGATAAATGCTTTGGGACTGTTTATAGCGTAGAGGTGTTCTACTGAGATATGTTAATTTGTTGAAATCACTGTATGCCAATCTTGAATGCAGACTGTGCCATATATCATATTGTGTTCAACAACAATGCCCAATTTCTCACTTCCACTTCAATTATTTAATGGCTGATATGCCACAATAAGCTCTCGGTGGCTCCGAGGATGTCGAAGTGGAGCTTCCTCCAAGTTGTGAGCTGACTGGTGCAAAATATGCGAAAAACACATCTCTACACCACTTGGGATGCTAAAAGTTGGCAATAAGCTACTAAGAGCCACAACCCAGACCAAGCTCTGACACTAAACTGTTTTCAGTGTGCTGACATACTACTGTGATACATTATTCCTCAATAGACGATCCAAGGTGCAACTTTGTCAACTGGATTGAAAGCCCCCTGTAAAGTCACATAAGACAACAATCGTCGACATTCCACACGATTGATGGGGTTCGAACATCTGGTGGAGTGTGGAGATGTGGTAAATGTGAGCACGACCTGGACGAAATTTAACTTGCTCCCCACGGACATGCTATCCGCGCGTTTCGCTTAGTTTACGGGGTGTAATGGTTGCAAGTGGCTTTGAAGTAACAGAAGTCGGGCGACGGGTACATAACGTGCGTGAGCCTTTCTCGAAAATGGGGATGACGCTATCCAAACTCCAGTCAATCAGGACAAGTTCATCGACATGCCATTTCCGCGGCACAGATATTTGCTCTTTGATTAAGGCTAGAACCTTATCAATAATAAGGGCAGGCGGGATTTCATCTAGGCCAGGGACCTTGTAACATGTCATGAACCTGATCTCAAGTAAGATTCGCTTACAAAGGCGAAGAAACGCCGACAGACCAATGAGCACAAACAGATTCTGAAAGCTCAGTAAACGATGCAGGTGGCCAGTGAAAGTGCTGCTGGAAATGCTCAGCTCAACAACCTAAGCGTCCTTACAGTAAACTGTTAGGCTCACCACTGACTTCACTGCTCTACTCACAACTGGCTTTCAGCTACCCGTTGTTCGGATGAGAGGAAAAATCTTTAATGAGTTGCCGGTAGCAGCGGCTTGTTCCATCTCGATAACACGCCGAATCCACTAGGCGTCGGGATCCCCTCGTAACTGCCTTCAGCGTTCCACGCGAAATGAAATATATTAGCCGCTGGATGGAATAGTCTAGCCAGGGACGAGAAGTTCAAGTGACTGCACAGAAACTTAATGGTTGGCTGCTGGATGAACAGTAGTATTACAGAGGGCAGTGCCATATTTGCATGCTATATGCTGTACATGTGCAAAGTTCCATGCATCCATTTAAACATTTATTTATACAACAAAATAGTATTTATTTATTATAAATGTGCCTTACGAAGCGACTGGAACGATCTGGACGATCCGTGAAAGCGCAGTTTATTTGACAACATTCAATACATAGTCTAACCCATTCATTCCCACGCACAATATGGCAACGCGGTTGCCAACATTGAGTATTTCTGGCCAGCATCGTCAATGGGCAAAGTTGAGAACGTACCAAAAAAGCAATTATGCTTCGACCTCACATAAGACGGATTGCGTGGGTGTTGCAGTATGTGTGCCATGAGTCACGTAACGGACTGATCGTTTCGGTTTAAGTGAACACTGGGAGGCGCTCTGGAAATGAAGCATTCTTTATCCATATATCCCGGTTGGTATGTGAATTGAAAGGGAGGTTGAATAGGGCACATACAATCTTACAGTACAGATGTATTCAGGCCCTCTGTGCCTAGGATGTATTCGATTACTAATGCCTCTGCCCCATGAGCGGCATGTGATGAAAACGCCGCGTGAGTAATGACGAGACTCGCCGGCATGTCTTCGATAGCAGCAGACCATGTTGTCCGCTCGATGCATCAATCGTCTGGACGAATGACAACTCATTGCTTACCACGCCATGCTCTGCTTGTAGGTGACGGATTAGGATAGAAGCGCAGCACCGGGATTAAGGTATGATTTGGACACAATGCTGATGTGAAAGTACTGCTCAATAGGAAGCCACCACCTTCCTGACTGGAATCCGAAAGACAGCGAGCGCCTTCAGGTAACCACGCTGTCACAAAACGAGGTGAGAAGTCAACGATGATCAGTGTGTAAATCGTCTAGTATCTTGATTGGATTTTGTCCGTGCATCTTGTTCCTTTTTCAGTCAAACAGGATAGTTGTCTCATTTGCTGTGGGATCGTTACAGTCGGATTACCTAACTCTAGGCATGAACAGCCGTGATGACTAGGATTCTAACATGTACCTATGTGATTTTTAGTCGATCGCGTTAACATTGAGCGTTAAAGTCAATAATATTCAGGCTGATTTACGTTTCGGTCTGTAAGAGAAACCATGGAAGACTAACTCAGGCATAAACAGACAAGTTGGTCAGATTGAGAAAATCAACAAATTATTAGGTACGGACTATCAACCTGCGTGTCAGACAAGCGATGGTGCAAACGCACTGCGAACGCTGCACTTCAGGAAGAGAGGGGCTGACTCTGAATTGTCATCCAGATACTGGTCCGAGAAATTCTAAACAAACCCACAGTTGCTAGACTGATTTGTTGAAGAAATCGCCCCTGAGGAACGACAAATCAATTACTGGTATCCACTCAGCAGACCGACTTGTTGCATCATGGTTTAAGAACTAAGAATGGGATAAAAACGGATGTGCATATAACAACATAATCATCTACTGTGATCGTGTGATAAGCTGAGTCCATTTAACCAAAATCCACTAAACCTCAGCAACAGTATACGGCATTCAAGCTTCTTAGACTGGAAATTTAAAAATAAAAAACCGAGTAGGAGGAATTCGTTAATCACATACAAACTTCTCAGTTAAGCTTCAGGCAGCCCTCTGTGAGCGTAATCTGAGGAAAGGAGTTACTATCCGGAGACAAGCTTAACAAAAAAGATGGAGTTCACACACATGCTCACCCTCGATTCGATTGACTAAGTAACGCTGGCCCTGATTGAAAATCTTGATGTACGACCAGTGCTTATCCAAATCGTCATCAATGGGAACATACTGTGCTTCGTAGTGCTGCATACGCTGCATGAAGTCCTTCCTCGCCTCCTCTCGATCCATGCCCACATAATCCGGACTATTGACCTTGACCTCCTAAATGTACAGAAAGGAAAGGAAACAATACCAAGAATGCGTATGAATACCTGCTTTTACAATGGACAGTTTAGAAAGTGCAAACAACAGATAGTGCAAAGGAAATATACGTACTGCAAACGAGTGTGAGGGCAGACTGCACTAGTTAAACGCTATGAAACGTGCAATCAATAAAAGAAAGGGCATAGGAAAAAGAAAGAACGTGCAGCAAGCTACAGAACGTTTTATGATATATGCCAAATATATATGTATATATACATGTTAAATACACACACATATATTCTGAACTAAGTTCGATTTTTGCGTTGGTGCTGCGCTGTTCTTGATGAAGGTAATGACGGGTACAACGGAAATCCTGCCGTTGAGTTCGGCTTGTAAGCCTACTTACAACGTACAGCATCTTTCGAACCCTGAGTGGGAACTTAGGTAGAACAAACAGAGGCCAAACTTGATGCCATTTTCTTCCGACTTCTATAATCAGTCTAAAACTGTCCGAAACGCTGTTTACTTCAGCCAAATCAAGGAAGGACAAATGGAGCACGAGATAAGAACCCTTGTACTGGATGAACTGGGACCAATTCGTGTAAAGAGAGGGTATCCCAACCCAAATCCCGTCACATTGCCGCAAGTGGTGTTGCTACCATGTGCAAATAATGCTCCGTAGACAACAGCTGCTGAAACCAGATAGCCGGTGGACATCATCGACATGCAGCGATCAGGTCACACAGCCGCAAAGCAGTACTGCGTGCACAATCACGTCGTACACACTATGTTCTAATGAAGGACGGATGTAACACTGGCGTAGAAGGTGCCTGAAGTTAGCAACAGCCAATCTGGTTTTAACCTGCGGAGGTCTGGTATTCAACACCACCAATTGTGATAAAACTCCCCAGGTAAATTTAACGGATTCGACCACGCCCACATGACCACTACCAAGGGTGAACGCAGGTACACAACTTTACCAGCCCTAAAGGAAAGCTTTGCACTTGAACGACGTGGACCATGTACCATAATGTGAGACCTCAATGGTCAAGCAGTCAACGGCATCTTGGAACATCTTTGCACTGAAACCACGCAAAGAGATAATATCGACACAGTTTAAGTCTACGACTATGCTTTCTGAGAGTAGTCCAACGCTACCATTGAAGATCAAAGCTAGTCGGAAACCTGACCGGAAGGAGAGAGATGAGAGGGTATTGCCGTATTCCACTCGACAGAACGAAGGATGATGACAGTTCACCAAACAGCCCAGGTTATCTTTTGGGTCTGGCAGCAGAAATGCGTCTAGAACGGACTTATTTTTCAAGTAGCACAGTCCTCAACAAGCAATCCAGGATAACAACTCCGTCGCAAAATCCAAGGCTGCCCCGATGTGCATGAGTGCAAGCAGTTGGAGATGGCAAAATAAGAGTGATGAGACAACTGGGTGACAGAATAAAAACCAAGCCACAGGCTGTCGATTTGAGGCCGCGATGGGAGAAACGACTGAATCAACCGCTTTCATTGGCAATATGGGATCAAACAGCCTGATACCAATAGCATCGACAGCACGAAGCGTTCTCATTCGGCTGGTCTTTGATAACCTACTCGGGAGGCGATGGACTAGATATATAGTCAATGAGATGCGCACAACTGTGAAGGCCCATTGCTATGGTCAGTGTGTCGCGCACGGATACCGAACATACCACACAACCGCGCCTTCGCTGGAGTAAGACGGCTAAGTTGTGCGTTCACATAACTAGCCAACACAACCATGCCTGGTTTGTCGCAGGAGATCAAACAGGATATCGAAGACGTTCTTGATAGCATCTGAACTATTACTCACTAGGGAATATGTAAATATGACGAATAAACGTTATTCTGTGCTATGTAAACCGACACTCACTGAAATGGCAAGCCTAACGGTGATCAGACGACCATTCGCTGGGATCCAGTTGAGCAGCCTTCGCTTTGCCACAGAGCCCATTGCAATCTCCACTTCAGCTAGACCACGAGATTTGGCTTCATCGTCACCACAGCGTTTGGGAGAGAACCACTGATCTATAGCAATATCCAAAGACGAAATGAGGGACAACTAAAAGACTGTAAAAGCGCGTTCCGGGGGCAGCACACACTCAGCTTTAGACACCAAAGGGTGTCCACCAGAGCAGCTTGCTGACCTGGTTATCGAGAAGTGAGGTCGTTAAAAACGCCAATATTTACCAATCATCTTGGCTTGAAGAGAATAGAATAAACAGCAGAAGTAAGAGATAGTGAAAATGCGTGCACTGATCTGTCGTGGTAATAGAATCTGATACTTCCCGCTTGTTTATTTTATGGAAAGGGGCTGAACTGAACGGCCCCACCACGAATTTCTAATCCGTGAGGTAACAGGCGACAGGGTTTACTTGGGAGACCCTATTCGGATACAGTGATTCAAGAATTTGATCCACTTGACAGTGAGGAGCATGCCGGGCCCGACGGCGCAGTGGACAAGACAATACTGTTTGATTTTGATGACTGTTACACTCGCAGGTGTACTCGAAAGATACCAGGGATTTTACGAAAGCAGTGAAGAATACGCCGACGATCACGATCAACCGCTTGTCAATCGGAGTGTTCTTTTGTTTACAGATAACTTCTCTAACCCCTTTCGTCTATAACTGGAGGACAGCAGTGCCGTAGCTACAAGAACTGTTCTGCTACATGCACACAGGATCGTGCCGCCCTATTCAAGGACTCCTGCATAGCCAGTGGTGCAACATGCAACATTGAGTGAAACTATCATCCATCTGAGTGCTCATTTTAGGCCTACCTGACATAACTGTATCTGAAAGAACCGAAGTCCTGGTTAGCATAGCCAGACCATCACGTCAACGTAGCAAGAGAAATCAGGATTGTTAGATTCAGTGGGTAGATGGCATCTGCTCGGTTGGTGGGACTCACAGTGATAACTCAAATTACCGATTAGAAACGTTATCTGAAATGACAAGGTGCCGCAATCAATAGCGTGTCCACATTCACAACATGTTTAGTTCTTCTGCTTGGCCCTGTTAAATCCATTTTTACTTGTAAGTAATTTGGCAAACTTACCAAGTTGGAAGAAGCTCAACTGGAACTACCATCAAAGACAGCAGATCAAAATGTGTTAGGCGTTTTACCAACTAGGTGAAAATGGACACGCAGCTGTTGCCACCGGTTCAAATCCAACCGGAGCTCGAATTTTTCACACCTAAGTCTTTTCCATATCATCCACTCTTGCCTTTTGTATTTCCCCCCTTGTCGGTTAAACTGTCAATGTTTCGGAGAGCAGTAGCTCTATCCACAGCATCAACCGGTCGGGTGGACGGTCTCTATGAATGGGGAAGATTATCTTTCAAACACTTGAGAGTTATTCTGTGCAACAGTAAGCACTGGCTTTTCCAACAGCAATAACGGTTCAATACAAGTCAGAGTAATCACCGCCTTTCATGTGGTCCATACGAAATCATTTCGTACCCCTTACCTCCTTACAAAAGTAACTGAAGCCTACATACTCCCCATTAGATATACCATAGTGTCCTTGTCTTTTAAAGAAAAATTGCAAGCTCTTAAACCGATTCACAGAATTTTTATTAGTTAGGTCTCTTCCAGTCTCTTTCTCTCTCTCTCTCTCTTCCTATAAAGGGTGTGATTTTTTTCCTTTCATGGTTGTGTGGCAGTTAGGCATCAGTGGGAACCATTGATGTATTGCTGTCTATGATGATTAAATACAAAAATAGCTATATGAAAATATATGCAAGGTATTGCAAAAAGGCATACACTGAGCAATGAACGATGTATTGTGACGTTTCGAATCCACACTAGGATATATATATATATATATAATATAGTCCCAAGTATATATTATATAATCCTAAGTACGGTTTAATACGGTTTAGTTTAACAAGCTCGGGCGACTCCAATTTTTTTGTCCCTTTATATCATGCACGTACCGTATGATTTAGTTACATGTGCGTGTCGATTTAAAGTGTACATACTGAAACGTCGGTCAACATCCGACGATTTGAGCAGAATAACGTTATTGTTGGATTTAGCAACCACAATCGGTCGCTTCGAAGTAAACAACTACTTACCACAACATTTTCCTCAATGACTTTCGGATCGTTGCAAATCGATTCCACAAATAACACATCTAGTAAATTCTTTTTGCATTCTTCCATGATCCAAGTTCGTCGCTGACGAGTAGTGTTAGTGGCATCAAAAACACCGATTTCGCCAACATCCGTGGTGAGCCAAGATATCAGATCTTGTAGTGCTTCTTCTGCAACCTTTCTGATGAAACAAATTAAACAATAGTTTGCATTAGACTGAAAACAACATGAATGTGGGGTTGTAAAAGGAAAATTTCACATCAACACATCAAAGACAGAACTCGGTAGGATTTGAGAGAACATAATAAAGGTTCAGCAAAGATTCAATGGTAATGATTCTATTTTAAAAACACTTTCAAAAACAGCTACGTGAACGACAGAAACATCCAGAAAAATCGATAGATGAGTATCGTGAGTTAGTGACCAAGCCTGCGTACTGCACTAATCGAGGGGGACGAGTTGACTGGGTCCTAGCTCATACAACCATATCCGACAGTTAGAGGAGCAGTCAGGCGAAAAGAAATTACATTCACAGGATTTCACACCGTTGGGCAAAAAATGAGCAGACAGCTCGCATCTAACCCGAACTAGACATGAGAGGATGACAGCTACCGTTGGAAACTCGCTGAGTTTTGTCGGCGCACTGGCTGAATACTCACTCACTGATAGTAAATGCGGCAACTCGGTAGTTCTAGTGTTCCTCGTTCACCGGCATCCATCATCATCATCATAGACAGCAATACATCAGTGGTTCACACTGATGCTTAACTGCCACAAAACCATGAAGAAGAAGAAACAAACCCTGTTTAGGAAGAGAGAAGAAAAAAGAGGGAGGGAAGGGGACCTAACCACGAAAAAAGAGCTACGTCTACAT
>JTDE01009117.1:3706-16146 GCA_014338405.1 Paragonimus skrjabini miyazakii | reverse complement strand
CGATGCTGGGGTCGTACTGTCATCCTTGACACAATTGCGAATACCAAGTAGAACTAGGAGTAAGGCTTCCGTCCAATCCATCCGCTCACGAGCACGTAACGAAGCTTTGAGCTGACGATGGAAACGCTCTACGAGTCCATTCTTTTGTGGGTGATATGCTGTGGTGCCTGCTCGATGCACGCCTAACAGCTTGGTCACTTGTGAAAATAAGGCTGACTCGAATTGCGTACCGCGATCAGTAGTAATCGTCGACGGACAACCGTAACATGCGACCCAATGCTCACCTAAGGCGCGAGCGACAGATATTGTTGATTGGTCTGACAACGGTATGGCTTCTGGCCAGCGAGTGAACCGGTCAGTACACGTGAGTAGGTAAGTGTAGCCTCGCGAAGGTGGAAGTGGCCCGACAAGGTCCAGATGGACATGTCCGAAACGATCGTCGGGTGTTGGAAAACATCCCAGCGGACTGTTGGTGTGACGGTTGACTTTGGATCGTTGACGTGCAATGCAGCAACGGGCCCAATGCCGTACTTCCCAGTTCATGTTAGGCCAGACGAATCGATCCGCAATCAGTCTCAGTGATGCGCGTATCCCAGGATGTGACAGGTTATGCAGCACTTCGAAAACTGACCTTCGTAACGAATGTGGCTCGATTGATCCGGGGTATCCCGGCGTACCGTCACATATAATGGTACCAGGCGAGTATGTCAATGGAACTGTGACAATACGTAAGTTTGTGCCTTTTATATCCTCCATAAATGTGCCATCGGACTGTTGTTGTGCAGCTATTTTGCAGGGTTAGATCAAGTCGACGGCAGTAGACACGCTGTGCATTCGTGATAGAGTCTCTGCGGTCACGTTTGCAGCTCCGAAGACATGGCGGATGTCTGTAGAAAACTGGGTTATGTAGTCCAGCTGTCGAGTTTCTCGAAGTGAATGTTTATCAAAGTAATTCCGCAGGGCGCATACGAGAGGTTTGTGATCTGCGAAAATGATGAAGTCACGGCCGTCGAGTGCGTGACGAAAATGGCGCACAGCCCTATACACAGCTGAAAGCTCACGACCGAAGGTGCTGTATCGCGCTTCGGTATCGCTGAGGCGTTGAGAAAAGAATGCAAGCGGTTTCCATGTCTTACAAATTGCTTGCTGCAGTACTGCACCTATGGCTGTGTCCGATGCATCCACGGCGACTCTGATTAGTGCATCCGGTTGTTCGTAATGCAACATGACTGCAGAAGCAAGTGCCACCTTTAAGGTGGCGAAAGCCGTAGTGGCTTCGGGGGTTAGGTGTAGAGTACGTTTATTGCCACGGAGTAGATCAGTCAGAGATTGCATAAGCTTCGCGCAGTTGGGAGTAAATCGACGATAGTAATTCACAAGTCCACTGAAGCGACGGAGCTTGAGAATTGTGTCGGGAGGCTGACACGATCGAATAGCTTCGACCCTAGAATCGAGCGGTTTAATCCCTTCTTCGGCACCATGTGCAGAGGAGATGCTCATGGGCTGTCGGAGGGGCGGATTATACTCATATCCAGCATGTGTTGAAGTTCAGCACGAGTGATGAGCAGTTTGTCTGGTGCCAGTTTTTGCGGTCGCTGAAAAATTGGTGCACCTTCCGTTTTGATGTGATGTACTGCGTCCGTATTGACGGCAGAAAGTTCGTTGGATGGAGGGGTCCAATCCGTGAATTCTCGCAGTACCGGTCGGTATCTATCTTCACCGCTTGGTTCAGCAAGTAGTGAGCTGAGGACAGTCGTCGGGAAAGTGGTCCCTATGGTGTATCTAGTCGTTAGAGGATTTAGGAGTTTGTGATGGCCTGCGTCGACAACTAACCCAAAATACTTCAAAACGTCCATGCCCAAAATGGCATCTGGTACATCCGCTATAATGAACACCCAACGGAAAGCGCGCCGTAGGCCCACATCCAACGTAAGAGAGCGTGTGCTGAAAGTGCGTATTGGGGTTCCATTGGCTGCCTGTAGCTTAAAGGACGTCAAACGAGGCGTATCCTCTTTTCTTGGTGGTACGACATTGACTTGAGCTCCGGTATCCCCGGTCGATTTTCTAGTTGATTTACTCAACAGCGATGTGATAGAAATGTGTCAATTGGGTGCTGACAAGGGCTGGACATAGGTAGCATCATTGTACCTCCTTCTAAGCCGCTAGGCTTCTACAATGCGAAAGCCCTGAATAGTGCAAAGTGCAAGATGTACAGATGCAATCAGGATAAAAACGTCTCTCGTAGGCTAGAAGATGGGAGCTGGAGATGACTTCTGTTGAACGGTCTCCGGACGAGCTCTTCGGAGATTGAGCAAACACGTTCAAGCGTTCCCAAATGTTTGAAATGTAAACATACATACGGGGTGCGAGCAATCTGAAAGAAATGTGTGACTCACCCGTGACAGAAGTTGAACGCATGCCATATACTGAACGGTTCGTTTGTTTTCAAAAAGCTTCGCGATTCTTTCGAACGATTTTTCATACCTTAGTGACGTAGGTCAAGTTCCACTGGATATACAGTAAAAGTATTGGAACTCAACATAAAAATCTAAAGACAGATTAGTGCGATAAACCATATGCGGTGAATGCACCTAGGTTAAAAATCGACGAACAGATTTACTGACAACGCCTGGGAATAGCATGCGCTGTCCGTTCCGACCTGGTCAGATAGCCTCATAACCAGACGTGATCATAAGTAGCCATAGCACTGACATTATAAACGTGTTGACTGCAGCACCACTCGGAAAGAGCGATCATATGAGGATTTATTTCTCGTTCGAGTGTTTTCTATTGGTAAAACAGAAAAACAAAGTGCACCATTTTCACCGATCCGACCATTAAAAAAACTGTTGTTGGAAACCGATAGAATGACCTAGTACCCACAGGTTTCTATAGATGACGTCAATAATTTGTGAGTAAACTACTTTGACAGCCCCCGACCCTTTGCTGATTGGAACGGCCCTCAGAAAAAAGTCAGAGGAAGAGGCCGGAAGTCATGGGTTCACCCAGGGGTCAAGAGTGCTTTCCAACGCAAGTATGTGGACTGGAAGGCATGCACTCGGCAAAAAGAGTTTAAAAACTTCATGATGTACAGAAAGCAATTAAAGTGGCAAGGAATGCTCGTCTCATCTGTGGGCTCAACCTAGCACGTGCCACTAAAAAGAATTCCAAGAGGTCATACGGTTTTGTTCAATCCAGATCCCCTCTAAGAAAGGAAATTGGGGAAACACCTTCCCATGACGGGAAGATTATAACGACTGACAAGGACATAGCAGACGCATTCATGGCACAGTTTCAAACTGTTTACCTGAGCTCCACCTCAACACCATGGACGTGGCCACGGCGGATCAAAATATTGCGCCCCTCAAAGTTGAGCGAGCAATATTCCAACTAAACAGTACAAAGTCCGCAGGACCCGAATATATCCACCCGGCTATCCTGAAACCACTGACTAAATTGTGTAGCATGCCGCAGTTGAAAGACTCACGTGGGCAATAGTAATTTCTTGTGCAAGGGACGGAATGTCTACGTGCTGAATTGGATAGTGCAAAAGTTAGTCACAGAACTAGTGAGTTGGGAGCTGTATTCGCAACCACGAAATTGAGCACACCAATTTGTAGGAAGCGTTTATTCGGCAACACATGCAAAACAGGAGCACGACAACGTGATGGTGGAAGAGATGTATACAAGTCGACAAAGCAAGCGTCTTACAATTAATCACTGTGCTCCTCCGTTGTTGCTTCCGAAGCTTGTTCTAGGTACGTGGC
Organism: Paragonimus skrjabini miyazakii; assembly: GCA_014338405.1. Taxonomy (NCBI): domain Eukaryota; kingdom Metazoa; phylum Platyhelminthes; class Trematoda; order Plagiorchiida; family Troglotrematidae; genus Paragonimus; species Paragonimus skrjabini miyazakii. The sequence continues at coordinate 12,379 of JTDE01009117.1, read as the reverse complement.
TGCCGCGAAACCTGGAAGGGGAGGAGCGAAAAGGCACAAGTTGTTAGGCGCGCAGTTTGACCGATGTCGTTGCTGTTACAATTGCTAGCGTCGATTTTTGCCCAACCGTTCGATCTTACATTAGAAACAAGAATTGTCGTGAGGGACTGAAAACAAGCTACTATTGTTCACATCTTCAAAGATGGTAACCGGCCAGATGCCGGAAGTTATAGACCTGTAAGCCTGAATAATGTCGTTAGCAAAATGTTTGAACGCATATTACGAGAGAGGATGTATCGATTTCCCTGCGAGCAGAAATTTTTCAAATCCCCTCAGCATGGCTTTCTAAATGGTAGATCTTGTCTCACCAATCTGCTGACGTTCTAAACCCCTGTCACGGAGAACCTGGATAGATTGGAAGTGGTCGAGGTGTGCTACTTAGATTTCCAGATAGCCTTTGATTCTGTCAACCAAAAGCTTTGGGGCTGGAAGCGACGAGAAGGTGGAATTTCTCCTAAAATCTGTAGGTGGAGATAGATGTTCATAGTTGGAAGTTCATGCAGAGTGCTAGTACGAGAAGCACTGTCATACAATGGTCGATCCGTGTTACCCGTATGGAGATGACATTAATCTGGTCTGGACTGCGTCGGACTCGGGCGTCCTCCAGGAGGACATTCTGATGATACGGAGATGGAAATAAACGTTGGATTTATCACTGAGTGATCTCAAAAATCATATCCTCGCTAATAATTCTAAGTCGACCCCCAGGTATGTAAAGGATGCTTATGGATGGACAGTCGAACTCGCAACTAAAGAGCAAACAAGCAACTCAATTATCCAGTGCATTAGCACGTTTGCTCATCTGCCCTGTGTGCTGCAGCCGCGACAAGATCACGGCGAGCGTTATACCTACTAAAATATGCGATCGCCAACACATGTCCAGCAGTATTCATTCCACTGTGCTCGGCCATAGTTCGCCCTCACTTGGAATATTGTGCCACAGCTTGGTCGCCGTATCTCAAAAAGGACATAACCGTCTCCAAAAAGTTACAAAGCCGCGCCACACCTATGGTATGGGGTATGAAGGTTATGAGCTACTAAGACCGACTAAGCTCGATCGAACGCCGGCGGGTAAGATGTGATCTTACTGAAGTGTACAAGATTACCAACCAAACCGGCACAAGTTCCCTGGCATGTTTGTTCATGTTACATCAGGACAGAAATTTAAGCAGACATAGGTTTTGGGTGGGAGTTTCGAATTTGGTTTAGGTTGTCTCGTGCCATTTAGATGTTTGGTTTTTTATCTAGTGTTGGCTCGTTCTTAGTCATATTAGGTATATTTAGGACTGTACTAGTGTATCTCCTTTGTTTGCATGGTTTTTAGTTGTAGCATTTTGCTGTTATTATTGCTTAACACTTTTGTTGATTATCCCGCCGTTGTATTTTAGTCCAGTTTTGTATTATTGTATAACTCACTATTGTATTATTTTTATATTATATAACTCACTTTTATATTATTTTTATGTTGTATAACTCACTTTTGTATTATTGCATAACTCGCTTTTGTATAATGTCGCACCGTTGTATTGTATTCCAGTTTTAAACCAGCCCGGTTAAATAAGCTCTCGCTATGGATGACCTGGGTTCTAATTGCGGAGACTGCATGTGCCGTAAGCCGGTTACTGAGGGTATCCAGTGCAATAACTGTGAAAGTGGTATCACGGCCGGTGCTCCAAATTGACTGAGGCTACAGTAAGGTTGTAAAGACAGCATAAACAGTTGATGTGGGTCTGCCCCCACTGCTGTTCACTGACGAAGATCTGCTCGCGACTACTGCATAACTCTGAAAGTCATTGGAGCATTGGTAGAAAAGAAAGTTCCTGTTGGGCAGAGAGAGTGCAGGATAGAGAAGGTAATTGCGAAGTAGAGGGAGGAGATAGCAGCTCTCAAGGTGAGGATCGACGGACTTGTGGACGACACATTGAAACTGCGCATTGCCGGCGAAGGAGTAATAGGGAGATCCCGTAACATTCTGGCCCTCAACAATGAAGAGCCAGTAGTCGGAAAGATAAAAACCAGAAAGGAGCTATAAAGACGGAGGAGGATGGAAGTTCTCAGGTTGGGAGGGTCGTCTGCAGTAACCGGCATCAAACGCATACAAAACGTAGGCAGCTAGAGATTAAGCAATTTCAGCGGAGCTGAAAACCGGGCATGCCCAATATTTATCGAGTCTACACAAGTCTCCCGAAGGGACTATGTACTCAGCAAGGCTGACAAAGTACATGAACTGTCACGAGGTAGATATCAACTCATTCCGGACAGCAAAATGGACTCAGGGTATGGCAGTAAGTCGGCGTTACCGTCGAAGACAACAGCCAGTAGCGTTTCAGGTAGACCGTGGGTCCAAGTAAAAGATATGTCCGCACTAGCGACTCCATTGTTCCAGTGCAACAGACAGTTTGAGTTACCGGAAAATGTCATGGATTTTGGATCTAAAAAGATCTCACTCTTGACTTCATCTATTATGACACTAGTATGTAGCGGTAGATCCGGGACTGGGTGTAATAAAAGTACAGGAACCTCACTCGCTGCTAAGGTAAACACTATCTGTATGACGGAACAGAAAATCAACAAAGAACGCGGGAGCTAGGAAGCTTCAGTTAGTGCAAAAAGGTCGGGAAAAACACGAAACAGATAACAATTAAGGCCAAACCCCACGGGAGAGGAGTTGTCTCTGTATGTAAGTCCTTTGAGGGGAGTCAAGCAATCTGCCAGAGTCAGGTTGCTGCTGAGGATATCGCCCAACCAACGACGATGGCAATGCAGAAGGAAAGGGGTACGGAGCCAAAGGAAAGCGGTTGGGTTGCTGTGGTCGAATGAATTGGGAGGCTTAAGGAAGTAGTGAAGCCAAACGTTCTAGTTTTGGACAGGAGAGCTACTTGAAAAACGGGCAGTCCCCCCGGCCCTCCGTCCGAGGGGGAGTTCTGATACACTAAAGTTATCCGGGAAAATTCTGGATTAAAAGAACCTCCAGTTTTGCTATTTAAATGCCTGCAGCATTAGCAACAAGTGGGGGGAGCTTAAGGAACGTAGTCAGGGTTTTGACGTCATAGCTGTGTCGGAAACATGGTTAAAACCGGAAGTGGCTTTAGGGAACTGCGCTCCAGAGGACTTTTACCGTTTACAGGCAGGGCCGCACCGATGGGCGTGCGGGTGTAGGGGTCTTGCTGTTGGTAAGCAATCAGTGCAAGCAGTGGGAGGCCTCCTTCTCATTAAACACCACGAACGTACAAGCAATTCCTTGCTACATTCAAGAGGTTGACAGAAGAATGCTAATTTTCAGCGTTTATAGGGGACCAATGGCTGGAAATGACGAAGACAAGGTTCTGCCAAACGTCTTAAACTCTTCAGCTATTGATTCAGCGAACTTAGTGGTAGCTGGTGAATTCAACATCCCGAAAATCTCTTGGGACCGTGAAACAGCCTGGACAGGTATTCCCGAAGGAATATTCATGGGGTGGTTCCACTATAATTCGTTAAGTCAACATGTTCAGGTGCCTGCTGGGTTCCTCCACGGGATTGCACAATCCGTGCTGGATCTAATAGTTGCTCGATATGAACAGGGTATTGTAAAATGGGAAGGGGAGGCCCCGGTTGGAAAGAGCGATCGTTGTGTTCTGAGTTTGGAAGTCCGTGCGACAAAACGCCACCCCTGAAGATAATTGTTCGCAATTTTGGTCAAATGGATGTCACATGGCTCTTCGAAGCGGCACGAAGCACGTCCTGGACTCCTGAAGGGAAAAACGCTTCTCTAGAAAATATGTGGAAAGTTATCGAAGAAGGACTTACAGTACTCATGGACCAGTTTGCACCCCTAGTATCACGGAGAACTCGAAATCGTCCGCCCTGGTAGAGACAAACGGTGCGTAAAGCGCTTTTCAGCAGAAACAAATGTTGGAGGGAATACAAAAAACGAAAGCCATCGTAACTGGCTAAAGTATAAAGCTTGTAGGAATGCAGCCTGCAAGGCCCAGTGCCTGGCAAAATACCGCTTTGAAGCAGGCCTTGCGCGCAAGGCAAAAGCAGCTCCGAAGCATTTTTACTCGTATGTTCAATCCAAGGGAGCCTGCAGGCAAGAAGTAGGAGCCCTGTTGACAAAGGAGAGTAAACCAGCCACCGATGAAACAGAGAAAGCCAACCTCCGTGAATTTTTTCAAGGGGTTCACAGGAGGGACGAGGGCAAGATTCTGCCAACATTGTTGGAGTCCAGATCTCACAGCATAATGAACAATATAGTTCTCGCTGAGGAAGAAGTTAGGAAGGTCCTAGACTTTCTTGAGCCCTCAAAATCCGCAGGAGCTGATGGCATCCATCCGGGCATTGTTAAGCCATTAGCGGGAGTTCTTCAGCGTCCATTATGGAGGCTGCTTACGACTTCCTTAGGAGAGAGAGGAATCCCAGATAAGGGGCGCGTTGCCACGGTGTTCGCTATTCATAAGAGAGGTTCGCGTGATAAACAAAATAATTACAGACCAGTGAGTCTGACGAGTATAGGTTGAAAATGCCTGGAGCGGCTAATTAGGGACAAAGTTTCGACGTATCATGTCGAAAGCAGCTTTCTTAGCATTGCACAACACGGTTTTCAGACGGGGAAATCACGTCTATCCAACCTTTTGTACTTCTTGGATGAGGTCACGAGACGATTGGACGAAGGCCGGTAAGTCGAAATTTGCTACTTGGATTTCAGCAAGGCCTTCAATTCAGTAAATCACCGTTATCTCATTCACAAAATGAAGTGGTTTGGCATCTCCAACCTATTGATTGACTGGGATTTCTTACAGCAGCGTTTCTAAAGTAAAGGTTGGAAGCGGATTTTCTGAGGCAGGCACAGCCCATAGTGGCGTCTCTCAAGGATCCGTTTTGGGTCCTCTCCTGTTACTGCTGTTCGTAAATGATCTAGTGAGTGGACTTAGCAACCCGTGCTTCGTATTCGCAGATGATGTTAAGATAGTAGGGTCTACAAATTAACGCAAGTTCTGAAGGCAGTAGCAGAGTGGTCTGTTAAATGGGACCTTCCATTGAATGCCGTCAAGTGCCAAGTGGTAACTGGAAGCTCTGAACCCCTGGAAGTAACCGGTCCCCAGGGTTCTTTCACCATTGAATACGTAGAAAAGGCGCGAGACCTGGGAGTATTGATCATAAACGACTTCAACCCCTCAGCCCAGTGTGCAGCGGCTGTACACAAAGCCCGCAGTGAAATGTTTAAGCTTAGGCGAGTTTTGTCTAACAGGCAACCGAAAATATTCCTGCCGCTATGCAAAGCCATTGTTCGGCCTCACCTGGAGTACTACGTGCAGACGTGGGTTCCCTACCTACGTGAAGATATCCAGCGCGTTGAGAGAGTGCAACAACTCGCAACTCGAATGATTATAGGATTTAAGGATAAACCTTATCATGACCGATTAAAGAAGCTCGAATTGTACTCCATGGAAAGGTGGAGACTGAGAGATGATCTTATTGAGACCTTCAGAATATTGACAGGCATAAGTGGCGTAAAGTCCACAGTCTTGTTTGTACAAACAGGTCAAGAAGCCATCACTATATGTCGCACTCTCCGACTGAAGAAAAGCAGGGCTCGTTTAGACATACGAGCAAACTTCTTCAGCAATGGGATAGTGAATGCGTGGAACAAGCTCCCAGATGAAGTAGTACATAGCGATAGTGTGATCATTCAAAATGCGGCCAGATAAAGTGTGGTAGGATATCCTTCCAGATATTCTTTAGCATGGCGGACAAGATTTGCCAGGTAGTGGTAGCATACAGGAATGTGGCAGCGTAAGGGCTCGTTTATGTCTTGCAGTCAGTGTTTCAGGTTATATCTGTGAGAGAGTGACTGTGCAAGCATACTCACATGCCGTAGGTAATGTAACACAGACGTATATGGTCAAACCTCTCATTGTAATGTATGGTGTAGGGAGCATGGGTTTTCAGGTACAATTTGGGAACCTCCGAGCAGAGACCAAACTGCTAAAGAGTTCAAACATCGTCGCCTGTAGACCAGGAGCGGTGATACCACGGGTGGCAACTTGTGAACAAGTGGGTATGCGCTCTCGTCCAGTAACAATTTAATACGCCTTTCCTGAAGAGCAATCGAAACGTAGTTGCAACAGACATCGAACTTGAGGAAGCAGTGGGGTTTGGAAACAGACTGTATATTTCCAGCAGTGTTTGGAAATATGATAAGTAGTTAGCTCTAGCCCAGTTAGAGAGCAGCGGCGGCAACCAAGAGGAAAAGAAGCGCGAGGTGGGCCACAGCCCACTCGGCGGCACTCAAAAGCGCGCCAGGCGAAAAGTGCGTAAAACCTTCGAGTGCGTTAATTAACGCTCGATAGGGTACGGGTTAAACGACCTTGCAGAATAGAATAGTAGATGAGCCGTTAGGAAAGGGACAAGCATTCGCTGCGTGCAATTAGTTGCACGACTGAAGAACTTGGCACTGAGTTCATATTAGGCCTCCTATTGCAAGCGTACACAGAATCATGCGTACAGAACAGACAAGCGGGAAAACACGGTTGCAGTCGGGATCCTTAGGGGAGCCACACGATCGCTGGTCACTACAAACTAGAGCAACCTGCATCTAGTCCCACACCGCTGCCTATTCAGGGGTTGTGTTTTTGAAGCAGTTCTCTTCTCATTAGCCACACTCTACCTCATTCCTGAGTCTAGGGCTGTCTACTGATGTGACAGAGAGGTCGAACCAACGTGACCCAAAATAATTCATCCAATCACAGAAACGCTACACACGGCATTAAAAGATAAAACCCCAACTAGATGACGTGAAAACAAGAAATGGAGTGCAGAGTAAAATTGGTTGGGATTGGTAGATCTTGGATTGTGCCAGTGGTAGAATCAGGCCTATGGAGGTCCGTTTATAACAATGTAAGTCGCAGGTGTCCAGTTCTTTTTTAGTGCATTTTTCTACACGTTTTTTGAGAGATAACGGTTCGCTAGAGTTACTGGTCATATAGAGTTATTTCCTGGTTAGAAAAGGCCTCCCCAGTTGGTAGACTACCTGCACAGTTAGGGGAAGATGAGGACCAAATAATGTGACAGCATACCTACGTAAGTGTGCTATTCTGGTGATCCTGTTCCAGAGAAGATGGAGTTGGAGATTAACCAGAGGGTTCGCTGATATCTCTTCCATGGAGTATACCACTACCTGTCTGTCTCGTCTATCATGGTTGAAGTCCCTTGTGTGAAGATAGCTTTCGTCAGTTAACATGTATTTAGACAGCCAATGGGGGTTGCGACTATTTTTATTCCATTCTCCTCTCCCTCAGTCTTCTTGCCCACATAGATTACTCAATAATCAAAACGGGCTCGAAATCGAAAAACGGAATCTGAAAAGTCCGTCATTCCCGCTTGAAGCGGGACAGTCGCAGCTCTGGGTGTTGTTCTCTGGCATGCCGGTGCAAATTTAGTACACGGCGCACTAATCCGTTTTTCCCAGGTACGAATTAACCAGACGCGAAATACAAAAGCCCCTTGAGAGAAGAGACTGAATATTTATTACTCGAAATGTACGAAGAGTCTCTTATAGTGCTCGAAAATGGCACCGACACGTAAGTTAGCTAGAGAGGCTGGAGGCCGGCCGTCAATGGGCGATTAAACCGGAAGTGTGTGACACACGTGTGCGTTCGGGTTCGCGCCGTGGTCTCAGGGCATGCATACGAACAATCGGAAAACATGCATCATGCGAACCTTCTTAATTCCCTAGGTACAATATGCAACTATAAGTTTTGGATCTATTGTACACATCATACCGCAGTCAGGCAAGTGGAATCTCCAGGTCGCTACACAGCTCCTCCCTAGAAGGGTACTGTGACAACAACCTTTCTATCCTGATGAGGATAACTGGGGCCAGTCACCCTTGGCCTGATCTGGTTCATAGCATACCAGCTGATATCCAATCAGCCTGCGTTTGGTACGACAATCCTCAGACGCCGCAGGTTGTGGAGCACTAATGCCCACAGTTCCTAGCGAGCTTCCACTCGTGTATCCTCCCTTAATGGTGCCGAAACAACTGCAAAAATGTAAACGTTCGGGATGAGGTGTCCAGTGAACATTCGCGAACGACATGGAATACGGAATCGGGGATGATCGCGGTCAGTGATGCCACATGCGTCATGCCGTCGTCGGACAAAAACATGCGACAGAAAATGAAATGAAATCGGCTGAGTATCGGTACAAAAACAAATGATGTACTCAGCCAAATTACGTAACAATAAACGAACGTTTGAATAAATGACATGGACAAACACCCAAATTTTTGTGGTTTTGAAAACGTTTTTGATGCTTTTTATATTTTTGCGATTGTTGGTGCATACAATCCTATCGTTCTACCAGACGCTTCGGCCAGTGTACTTCGCGTCCTGAACGAGTAGTGATCGATAACAGGGGCGTACATGTCGGGGGTTCCAAGATCGGCTCACTCTTGCTGGTGATGGGAGAGTCAGCGAGCATGGGTTGACTGGTGAACGAAGGAGAACTCAACTGAGAAGAGGTATTCGGATATCGGCCTATCGGGGCAAATACGTGACCATGGATTTTAATCTGTTGACAAGTTGAACAAGCGCGCGCCCAGTTTCTGATGTCCTTTTGCATACCGGGTCGAACGTACCTATCAGACATGTG
>JTDE01009115.1:9606-20108 GCA_014338405.1 Paragonimus skrjabini miyazakii | reverse complement strand
AAGTGTGCATAATAATCAGAATTGTGAAATAGAAAATAGTGTGCAAAACGTTGCACATCCCTTCATCCGAGTAGCTAGACGTTGAAGCTATCCAGTGTCGCCCATGGCCAGCCTTGGGTCGCTAAACACCGCCTTGGTGACAACCTGAATAATTTCATGGAACCTTACAATTCGTTGCTTGAGTAAATCCTATTCTGGTAGTCAACAGTACAGAATGCTCGATAGCTGTCTTAGCCTCACCCCTACAATAATCAATAATGTAAAACAGCCTCTGTCCTTTGTCATTCAATCTGTCGGCCACATTGAGTTCAGAAGTCCGCATGAAGCCACGGAAGTTTTAGGGTGACCCTGCAAAAGGTTCTAGCTTGATTTTTGACAGACTCACACCGATAACTAATTTTCGCTTACAATGCTCTATAGAGCTCCATTGGAGCCCGTAAGTATAAGGTTTACATGGCGAGCTAGACAGGGGAACATTTTCATCAGCTCTTACAGATGGCTCCTCAGTCTTATCAAACGCATAGTCTCTCCTTCAACCGCTTGAGAAAGTCTAGCCGCCCCCTCATGAACGTTTGTCCTTCTTCCTTCAGGCGCATTTTTCCTCAAGGAGCCTGCCGTTTACCACCAAATGTCGCTCGGGCAAACACTGTCGCTAAAGAGTATGGATACACATCCCGTCTTTTCTTGTGGGGATACCACCGTCCCAACATCTATTGCTGAAGATGGTTCCTACTTAGCTCTAGAGGCCCCAAGCAAACCACGGTCATATGAAACATCAGACAATTCATCAGTCGCATATACATCCATGTGAAAATTGGGGGTGCCTTTAGAAAGAAAGGCACAAACGAAGAATGAACTGAGACAGAAGTAGTGGATACCTTAAGAGATGCTTTGATATTGTCACCATTGTGGGTCACCTGGCGGTGCTCGATCGATTGTTGAAAACAGGGAACAACTCTGCTCGATAGACAGGAGCATGGCAGGCAAGCCTAACGATACGGTTGCCCCCGGAAAGTTTCAGGCGATTGCTGACCAAAAGAACATGTCCGTGCACTACGTGTGTTAAATCCCATCCGCTAGGCCATTGTAAGTATGAGACGATAACATTCATCCAATCGGAAGACAGATGTGATTTACTCAAAAACGGATATATTGAGCTACGTTAATCCCGGACATCTAGTGGTTGTTTGAGCAACGCTTAGTTTACTCTCAACGTCTGCTGACAGACTTAATCCTAAGCGGCTGCTCAGAAGGCTCAGAATTTCTAGAAACTCGTTGTATGCAGACGTGACTATTCTAGACTCAGTCTACTGACAGACGTTGCGTGTAGAATAAGCAACCTTCGAACAACCAATAGACGTACGAGATTACCAGCCCAGTGTGCTCATCCCCATGAATTACCTGATAGACTCCAGAGAAAATGATCTCGTCCCGGTTATTTTCCCCTCGGAATTTGTCGGAGATTTCGAGGTTGTTCCACATGGCCTTTTCGCACTTAATCAGAACGCTTATGAAATCCAGTGGTAAGCTTCATGTGGTAGCACGTTTATTCTTAATAGAGTAACTTCTGGATTAACGGAAAAGCAGACTGTTTTTATTCACGCTCGACTTCCGCAGGAGTTCCCTAAGAGTCCACACTTAGTTCTGCGCGCTTTCTATTATATACTAATGATCGTCGCAAATTTATTTCCTCCAACACATTACTTTTTACTGAATCCTTAAAGAGTTGGAGTAATGGCGTCCTCTATACGCTACAGACTCAAATCGGTAGTAATAACAGCTCCATGGCAGAAGAAGGTCGTTTTGGCAACCACAGTGAATGTGAATTCACGTCGCTCGGAGGTGTCCAGGGAATGAATTCGTAAGATTTGGGATACAGTGCAGTAGGTATTTCGGAAACATCTGCACAATGGCTTAAACGTCTGACCGTTTTCTAGTTTACAAGTCTCGGTTTGAACTTCTCCATCAAACTCCACTCAAATTTCGACGAATCAGTGGCAACCTAATTCACACGCTTTGAGTATATAGCCAGACATATATAGCAACTCTAATTTTAGTGACCAGTAGTCGATGACCAGGTCACGGGGAGACAGATCTCGGACTATCACCTCTTTTCTGAAAGAGGCCGTCTTGAAGTGGTTGTCAGTCGCTTTTTTGGGGGTCGTTTAATGGTGTTAGCAGAGTCTCATTCACTGATAATATGGGTATTCACAATTTTTCTTTGTTTCTGTCACTCGTGTTGCGCACTGTTTTTGAGGGGTATGGTGGAGGCTAACAATTGTTAGTTGAACGTTGAAAATGATATGATGATCCCTAACAGTACCGTTAGACGACCAGCCATCTTCTGAACGATCGATATGAGATAGCTGTCAGTATTGAAGCAATGCCAGTTTAACAAGCTGTGTGATAAGAAACGATAAAACTGCGCACGTACGTCCTCTTCATTACTATGCTTTCTGTTGTTGAACAGGATATAGATGGCTCGAAGAACATTGTCATGATTAAATTAGTTGAATTTGGTAGAAGAGACCCTGGGCTGTGGTACGCACAAATTGAAGTTATTTATGGCTTTCGGCGACTCTATTCACAGCGCATGATGTATAATTACGTCGTCGCAAATTTACCTAAGACCGTGACTGTGGAAGCTGCGGATATAATTTACGATCGTCCGGCTGAGAATCCGCACAGTGTCATCAAATCTACCATTATTAACAGGATGGCAGCTTCTGGTGAGGGCAACCTCTGCAAGCCCCTTGCCGGCCTCAGATTGGGAGATCGCACTTCCTCACAGTTGACTCGATAGATGACTCAATTGTCGAACAAACCGACCATCAACGAACCGGTGTTGCTAGCGTTGTGGCTCCGGAACCTCCCACGCAGGCTCCGTGACATATTGGCTGTTTAACAGAATGACACACCGTTGACCAAGCTAGCAGAGTTGGATGACCAGGTGCACCACAATTATGCTCCTCGGCGAGTAGCTCAACTGCAAGCGTTTCGCAGGCTCGATGCCTTCCAGCAAGACGTTTCAAACCTGAGAGAGGAGTTTTCACAGATATCCTTGCGGCTAGCTACTCTGACGAAACTGCCGGCAGAGAAACAGTCACCAACACGGTCAACGTCCCGCCCATGAAGTAGGTTGCACACACGATATTTCGATAGAACAGGGTGCTATTTTCATCGTCGACTTGGTACGCGCGCACCTCGTTGTAATCAGTCATATTCCTTTCGGAATGGACAAAAGCAGACGGAAAACGACCATGTCAATCAGTAATGGCGACGGCTTCCACTGGTCCTAACTTATATCGCCTGTTTTATGTATTCGACCGTTCAAAGTCCCTCAATTTCCTCACTGATACTGGCGCTGAGGTTAGCGTTCTTCCACCCGCTGGTGACAAGCATAATCTCAAACTGGTGTCGTATACCCTACAGGCAGCTAACCACACCGCTATACAGACATACGGAAAGAAACTACTCACCTTCGACCTTGATCTACGTCGGCAATTCCTCCGGACATTTACCGTTGCAGATGTACAACATCCACTTATTGGCGTTGATTTTCTCACCTCCTTTGGACCTGTGGTGGATGTAGAGTCGAAAACTGTTGGACATCACAACAGCTTTGTGCGTCCACGGGACTGTCACATCGATTGATTCAATGGGATTAGGTTTGGCCTCACCAGACAACAGTTTTGCGACTCAACTTCGACAGGTCCCACGCCTTATCAATTCATCAGGTTCACTGTCACAAGTAAAACACGACGTTATCCACCACATTACCACTAAAAGACCACCTACCGTCTCTCGTTCCCGTCGGTTACCATCTGAGAAACTCAAAATCGCCAAAGCTGAGGTCGAGAATTTTCTACGACTCAATATTACCCAACCCTCCAGCAGTCCTTGAGCCTCACCCTTGCATATAGTACCTGAGATCACACCCGGCGATTGGCGTCCGTGCGGTGATTAGCGCGCTTTAAACAACGTCACCGTGTCTGACAGGTACCCAATTCCGCACATTCACGATTTCTCCATCGGTCTACACGGTATGACCATTTTCTCGAGGTTTGATCTGGTTAGGGCATACCACCAGATTCCCGTGGCCTTAGAAGACGTAACAAAGACGGCAATAACCACTTCGGTTGGACTGTACAAATTCGTCCGAATGCCACTTAAGTTGCGAAATGCAGCTCGGACCTTTCAGAGGTTCATGGATCAAGTTCTCCGTGGACTGCACTTTGTGCTTGTCTATATCGATTTTCTGGGACACCGAATCAATCGTGGCGGAATTGAACCCCTGCCAGAGAAAATAGCTGCCCTCAAAGGTTATCCAACAACACAATTCCAGAAATGCCCATGTCTGTTTCTAGGTGTTGTAAATTACAGCTGCCGTTTGGTCCCGCATTGTTCGGAGTTGTTGAAGCAACTTATAAACTTGTTAAAGAATAATCCCAAACATTGTGTTTTACCGTCTGCGGCTAAGGCGGCATATCGCGCAGCCGAAGACGCGTTACCGCAAGTGACGACTTTGGCACACATGCGTGTAGACAAAGATTCGGATATCATTTTACAGACCCATGCATCCCAGTCAGCTATCGGCGCGGTTCCGCAGCAGGTCTCGAACGGCCATGTCCAGCCTTTATCATTTTTATCCCGCAAGCTTCAACAAGCGCAAACGCGCTACAGCACCTTCGGTCGTGAGTTGCTGGCTATCTTTCTCGCCATTAAACACTTTCCTCATATTTTGGAAGGTAGGCGTTTTGCTGTCCTAACGGATGACAAACCGCTTATTTATTCCTCCAACACCAAGCCCGAACGTTATTCGCCGAGGGAGGTTATACAGTTGGACTACATTTCCCATCTCACAACGGACAAACGATATATCTCAAGAGATGAAAACACGGTCGCTGATGCCTTGTCCAGAATTACTTTAAGTGGTCTACACAGAACTGACACCATTAATTTGGAAGAATGGACTCGAGAACAAAACAGCGATCCGGAGTCGAAGCAGTGTTGCATCTCTCCTTCTCTCAAACTTCGCGAGTCGCCTCTAACCTACTGCAAAGGTACAATCACATGCAATACAACGACAGTCAGCCTTCGTACATCTTGTGGGGGATTGTCAGGCAGGAAGCGCGAGCATTCCAGCTCTCGGCGGAATACCCCAACACAGGGGGAGGTGCGTTCAAAAACCCATGGTGAGCGGATGGAGAACGGCGTGGGCTACCGGATGAGTCATCGCTCGACCGGATCGGACCAACGGGCTAGACGTGGCAGCCGAAATAGAATGAACGACCAAATTGAAGGCGTGATTATTCCAACACTCTCAGGAATATATCAACACGGCTGTAGAGTACGTTCAAAGCCTACAGGAGACAGACGGAGGACAGCACGAGCGATCGGACAAGCCATCGCTCAACGAAATCGGATCAACGGACGAAGAATAGCAGGCAGAAAACCCCCGGATAGAAGGCGCCAATCACACACTTAAACCGGGTAGAAATGCACACGACGTGCGGGTGGAAACCAGGGGTTGTTGTGGACTGGAATTGTGATTCAAAATCGCGAGCGCTCGTGTGGCATGGTAACTAGTGAGTTGGACAATAAAGATTGTGCTTTATTGGACGCCTTTTTGCTACAATCTGTACAGTGAACTTTAGACGCTCTGTTTTTAACAGTCTCCATTGTATTTCTCATCAAGCTGATTTCAGACAGATTTGTATGGCAGAACATGCAGGAGGATATACGAGAATTGGCGAGAACGCACCCTGAATAGCAACACGACAAAGTCCCCTGGCATAGTATCACGGCTGCCGATACATTCGCTGACCCCGACGCATGTTTCAGTCATGTCCATGTTGACATAATCAGGTGGTTGCCGTACTCAAGAGGTCATCGGTATATCTTGACATGCGTTGACCGTCTCAACACCTGGTTAGTGGGAATACCTCTCCTCAACACGAATACCGAAACCGGTGTGCGAGCGTTCATGGATGGGTGGATTGCAAACTATGGTGTTCCAAAGATTGTGGTCACTGATAGAGGTACATAATTTCAATCAGCGCTGTTCAGAGACTCCAGCCGGTTACTTGCAGTCAATCACATCAACACCCCCGCATACCATCCGGCAGCAAATGGTCTGGTCGAACGTTTCCGTCACCAGCTGAAGGTCGCATTAAAAGACCAACTGGATCCCCAGCAATGAACCAACCACTTACCGTTTGTCATGCTCGGAATTAGATCGACTGTTAAAGAAGACATTAGTTTACGGTACAATACTTCGCCTCCCTGGTTAACTGTCTTACAAGTCAAGTGCCGGTCAAACTAACCTTGACGCCACCACCTTCGTGCAGTAGTTGCAGTGATTAATGACAAAAATCAGGCCCCAGCCCACCAGGTTAAACACTAAACAAGAACAAAGGCACTCCAATCTGGACTTTTGTGATCTTGTCTTCGTTTGTGTCAACGCCGTCAAGAACCCTCTCCAAAAACCATATTTCGGACTATTTCGTGTGCTTAAACGATTTCCCAAGTGTTTTGTGATCAAACGAAATGAATTTCAAGTTACAATGAGCGTTGACAGATTTACGATTGCCCTTGTTGAACCCCACCTAGATCTTCTCATCGCTTCTGATTTCGATCCTACTCCTAGTGGCTCGCAGTCTACCTAGCCCATGTGTAACGAACAGCCCGTACATCCTCAGTCCAATTCGGAAACCTCTGTTGATCTTCCCCGCACTTGCTCAGACCGAATGGTTGGATAGCCAACCGTTCTCAAACAATATTGTGCCTAACACTCCCCCAATTTTATCGAGCGTTTCCCTTTTTCTAACGCTCTAGGGGGAGTTTTATGGGGCGCTATACATACCTCCATATTTCACTTTAGTTTTATATACACTTCACACCACTTTTCCTTGTCCACACTGAACACCACTTGTTTAAATTTATTCTGCTTTGCAATACAATCTCGGGGCGCGCGTCTCGTCTCCTTAGTGCTCCTGTTCTACATAGATCAGGATGGCCTATAGTTTGCTTTCTAGCGATTCCATTTTGAACCGACTGTTGGTGTTTACACCTCTGTATGGAGATAGTCCACTACACATAATTCGCATAAACAAATTAAATGACTGTGAACGTTTTCTGCGTTCATTGTAAGTTTTCTTTGTGAAACGTATGCTGGGGCAGTGTCTCGAAAGTCGTTCGAGTTGGATTTAACTTCTGATTGTCCTCTATACAGCATTCACTATAGGGTTCACATTCCTCCGGCAGTGCTTGGTTCTTTTCAGCTTGTTGTATTTCCAACGCCATTTGAAGAACTGTGTTCTTGGGTTCTGGAAACTTGTTATGAGAGTCCGTTTTAGCAGTAGCTGGAAATTATTTGCGATTGCATCCTTCAAATGTTTGCTTCATTTACTTACTGAAATGCTTTGCTTCCTTTTCCGGGGTGATTCACCAGATCCATGTTTTATGGGAAGGTGCATTGCCAAATGCGCATAGATTTGTTTAGAATGTCAAAATTACCCGAGTAAAATCACAAATCACTAAGAAAGTGCACCCGCGAGAGTACAAATAACGTCTGAATTTCGTCCTGCATTTAAGTGCTTTATTTCAGGGTAACCCGTACATTCCTATTGTCTACGCTGCTAACTGCTTGAGTTTATTTTGAAGGAAAAAGAGCAGCGCAAGAAATGAGTTTGGCCATTTTTTGAATATCATCCTTTATCACTCTCAACGGGCACTGGATAGCTGTCCAAAGAAATTCGAAAGATATTGGAAACTGCTTAGTAGTTGGCCGTGCTACTTAGGATCAGATTCGGATTCAGGTGGGACCAGAACCTTAGGAGAATCTCCCGTGGTTGTTCCTACGGATGAACGCCGTGGAAACTGAACCGGGAGTTTGTTACCGCTAGGCAAACCGAGGCAATCAAGCTTCTACTCATTAGTCCAATTACGAGCCAACCAGTAATGCCCACGCGACCGACACGACAGTCCCCACTGTACTTGTCACGCAAGAAATGAAAAAAATTAATATGAAGGAATCGTTGTATGGGGCCGTCTGAATTATATGTTAGTCGCAAGGACCGTCAATAAAAACATGCGAGATGGCAAATGGTAAGTAATAAGTATAAAATATAAAACAGGAGGTATGAAGTACTGAGTGTGGAGAGAACGAGAGGGTAAACCGCATCAGGCTCACGCTCAAAACCTCCGAGGGATTGCCCACGCACTACTTCTTTTGGAAGAGTAGTCCAGTGATCTATGACGAGCCGAGACAGGCGAAACTCGGCTCTCACTTATTCGGATTAAGGTACGTTAATCTTTAATGATTGTTCACGGAGAGCTTGCAGTCATGCAGACATAAACAGCCCAGGAAGGTTACGACCAATGCGACGGGTAGATGATGACAGTAGATGATGATCAGATCACCACGTATTCATCGGTAACCTAGCGAGTAGGTGCCCAACCCGATACGTTTTTGCTACCATGATAGGCTTTTCTGGCTCACAACCAGGTGAGTACCAGCACGCGTTATGCTCTCCAATGCTACTGTATCACATAGTAAACATGGCGGGTTTACCAAGATTAACATTCATAGTGAAGTCTCACAGAGTATAGCCCTTGACGGCATCCCGGAAATTCAAGGGACCATCCTCAGCGCACGGAAAGCTTCGTAGGCAGCCTGTCGTTATTGACTGTTGGCCTCGAATTTGCCGGAGATACTGAAACCGAGGTCTGCCTGCTGGCTCATAATAGGCAGCTGCGTGGTGATTTGAGCATCCGGGTTCATGCTCGAGTCCTAATTTCTGCGGCAGTAGAGAAACGAAATTGTCAAACTAGGAAAGTCTTGATGGTGAGCAAAATGTTCCAACAGACAGTCGAGCAGATAAGCAGACGATACCAGTATAATATCGAGTGGTGTGACCTACTAACAGTTGCCTCCATCACCCTAACCAAAGTCTCTAAGGTTATCCATCTCTACAAACTAGATGAGACAGGGCGTTAGGGAGACTGAATTCTTTGCGGGGCATAAAATAAGCGAACTCTTTGTTCTTGTGTAACCTCGGAATTAATCAGTGAAGCGTAGCCATTCAGACCACGTCTTACTATTAAACGCGAGCAGCGGATCAGTGCTGTAAAAATGGCCGCAAAATGTCAAATAAGTTAATTGATGCTAGTTAGTCGAACCGTCCAGTTACCAAGGATTAGATATAGTGCTGGTGATAACTGTTAAATACGATACTCAGTGAGATAACAGTAAGCGAGATACGTGTAAAAATTCCGAACTGCTTACTGATGAGTAGCAGGGGATTTTGGTTTTCATGTAGATTAAACATTACCCACAATCCGACCTGTGTTTTGTGGAGACCTCAATAGCTGTAGGTCGAAACATGTGTGTTGTTAAGTGTACACTGAGCAGTGCAACCAACGTAACCCAACGTAAGTCAACAGTCAGACTAGGAACGGGATAGATATGTCTGATGAACGGCGTACAAATGGACGTTTGGTCGTTTAGCCGGTTGGAAATAGTTCATGCAGTTATAGCAAAGGACGAACTGCTCGTTGGATGAGACATGCGCTTAATGGACGGACAGGGCAGCTCTAGAGTATGGTAAGGTTAATCGAACCGTGCGAAAATCACAACATTTTGGCAGTAGATAGAGTGCTTATTGTGCGGGAGAACAAAACAATGAACTGACCTTCGCAATTCATGAGGGAACGAAGCTGCGTGTAATCGGTAGACCGTGTATATCTCTGTTATCTTTTAGTTAAAAAATATTTCGCAGCCATTGAAGTTGCTGAAATTTTGTGACACGTTGCAGTTCCTCAAATCTCAGAGTTGTTTTCTAAAGACTTTTTTGTTTCAATCTTCCGAAGACGTAAGCAAGAAATTTGTGGCAGATCAATGGCATAGGGATTAATGGAAAAATGACGCAATCACATTCTACGTTAGTTCGGAGAACTGAAGGTAAAATATAATGAATATCGATGTCATAGGCGTGGAAACACATGCTTTTATTTGAATTTGGAGCCAATCAAGCGGGAAAGCGTGATTATAAATTCGAACTGTTATTAACACATGAATACTGCTTTTTATAAAAATACGAACATGGGGAACGCCTATAGAGCTACTTTAACGTGGGACACTGCGACAACAACTGGACAGGTAAGTCGTGTTTCATCATTTACTCTCGCCATGCCTTACCATTCGGTAGTATCGCCGTTGTTAACTTGTCCAAGAAACTAGGATGTACGGTGGAATAAAAACGAGGTGATCTACTTGAAGAATGACATTGAAAAACACTTATAACGGCAACTGTGTATTTTGCCGGTGTTGTGCTTCAAGGCCGAAATGAGTTGAAACCCGCTATTTAGGTGCGAAAAGAGATTTTTCAAATTTTTAATGAAATATTAAAATGCATATCCTGGGACAAATATATAGATTTCACCGAGTATAATAATTGTTTATTGATGAGTAGTAGGGGATTTTGATTTTCATATAGATT
>JTDE01009111.1:2093-18298 GCA_014338405.1 Paragonimus skrjabini miyazakii | reverse complement strand
TGACCACCACAATATTCCAAATTACCAGTATCCGGAAGTGAGTGATATCACAGAGTTGCCGTGTATTGCTGAAGCGCGATCAGGGATGCGACGATGTTCGTAGTACAACGGAGCTAAAAGATTGGATGATAGATCCGTGTAGTATCGTCAAACGATTGCGCAAGGGAGAGAAGAGCAGACTGATGTGCACAAAATTTGTATTGAATTGCAAGGTCACTTTTATCAATTTCAACAAAATGCAAAGGTGATACAAAAGTTGTTGTACAAAAATGAAGCATCGTTTGCAAACAAAAATAAGCAAATCTCTACAACTGTATTTCGTCTGTTTCCTGGGCAGACCACCATGAACGCTGTGAATATTATGCTATTCTTGAACGCCCAGTGTAGCAAAATTGTGAATGCTTTCTCTAGCGTAAAACGGGCATTTCCAAATACGGAATATTTTCGAACGGAATAATGTCGCTTACACGGTTTACATTTCCGCCGATCGTCGTCTGCACACCGCGTGACCTGAGCCGATTTCAGATGTTGAGCACACTGCCGTTACAAAGACAACCCCATCATCGTACACACCCGTTCATATGCCCCACTTAAGATCCCGGTGTGCCATCTCAAAAGCTGCGCGGTTATCAGACCAAGGATCATCTATGTGGCCTGATGTTAATGACATATCACCGCCGGGCGCGTAAACAACCGCAGGAAGGCATATTGATCAGCGTGTTTGTATTTCATATTTAGAATACGGAGTTGCAATTATGATCAAAGCCTAAGTGTGTAGTATACGTTCACACCAGTAGGTGCTCCGGCCAGTTGACTTAAACTATGATCAACGTTGATAAGAATAACGCGACAGAAATCAGAATAAACGGGTATTTGGACCGTTGGTAATAAGTTATTATGATCTCCTTCAGTTCTGGCCAAAAATGAGATAACATACTGGCAGCCGTCAGTGACCTCTGCGGCCGACGAGAATATAGACCGACATTCATCGGAATCATAAGCATCCATGATACGAAGATAGAAGGGTTGTGGCTGAAATGATAGAAGTGGGAAACGGTGTTTTCGTCGGATAAGTAGCGAGCATCAAAGTTGGTCATTATCTGTCAGTAAATGAACACTGAATCACGTACACATGGCAAGCAGCATTCAAGCATAGTCAATAAGCAATAAACAAAACAATACGCGCGTTGTTAATGACAGAGTAGGACGTGTTACCCATGTTTTCACCATACCGTAGTTAGAAACAGTCACGTGATAACGTAGACAGTTTTCCACCGGATACACTATAAGAAAACAAGACTGAACATATAATTCAGATGAATAACTAACCAACAAATGTGGCGGCATAGATTTCATTAGGAATTACTGTGATATTCCGTGCATAATGCAATGCAAAAGTAACGTGGTCGAAAATTAGAAATTCAACTATATCTCCAAATACCACACGAAGATTAGCGTTTCTGAATATTGAAATTACGTATTCCATCATGAAAATTCCGATGGAACCATTTTCAGAACGTAAAATTGATTACGAAAACCAACATGATGCTTTTATCGAAAAAAATGGCGACACTTCCCAACAAAAGTGCGAATATGGACCATTTTTAGACATAGTTGATTTTTCTCATTGCAACACAACTATTATACTCGATGAAATCTATATTTATCCCGTAATATGAGTTTTAATATTTCATGAACAATTTGAAAAATCTCTTTTCGCGCCTAAATAGCCGTTTCCAACTCGTTTCGGCCTTGAAGCGCCATAGCGGTGAATTACACAATTGTCGTTATAAGTGTCGTAATCTTTCTAGCTGGGAGTGTCCTTCAATGTCATTCTTTCAGCGTACATCCGGATTTTATGGAAAAGTTGACAACAATGGTACCAACGAATGGTAACGATTGCGAATATAACAACTAAAGTACAAATTACTTGTTCAGTTTTAGAGCATTGTCCTACGTTAAGGTAGCTTTATAGGCATTCCTCATGTTTGCGGTTTTATAAAACGCTTAGTACTCATGTTTCCACAACAGTTCGATTGTCGAAATTATAATCATGCTTTCCTGCTTAATTTCGTCCAAATTTTAACAAAAACGTATGTTTCCACGTCTATGACATCGATTTTCACTATATTATACCTTTCATCTTCCGAAATTACGTGGAATGCCACTCTACTTTATTTTCCATTCATCTCTATGACATTGAACCGCCGCCCATTCTTTGCTTACGTTTTCGGAAGACTCATACCAAAACAATCTTCATGCAACAGAATTCTAAGATTTTAGGAAATGAAACGTCACCGAATTTCAACAACTTCAGTAGCTAAAGCATAATTTTTAACTAGAAGATAACACAGATATTTACGGTCTACCGATTATACGCAACATCTTTGTGATAGTGTGATATAATTTCACGCAGTTCTGATGTTATCAGGTCCGTTTTCGAGGATACCATCCTCAAGCAAGCACAATGTGAAAGTAAACATGACGTTCGATGGTCAGAAAGGTCTCTAAACTCTATTTCAATTGATGTGTATTCTCATCTGCTCTAGTCACATACAAAAGGTTGCTACAAATATAAAAATGCATACTTGTAAGTTACGTAGCTTTATTTTTAGCTTTTATAGTTAGCAAAACGAATCTTGTTTCTGGAGCTGTGCTTCGAGCTAGATTGCAAAAGAAATGCAAAATTAACATTGAACCGATTATCATACATAAAATTTTTATGTCAATGTTAAGTTCAGCCGTAGCAAAAGATTATCAGTGGTAGACTTTTAACAGCGTTGTCTGTATCTCAGAGAATTTACGTCACACCAGAAAGTTTCGTCTATCAAGCATAAGCGACATTTGCGAAGAGTAATGTCGTCCTTCGAGTTTGAGTTGGAAACTTTATATGAACGTTGTCAACCATTTTAGACAACCGGCTGGTGATGGCCAGAATTACCAACAGTCTAGCAGTCAACATAGCTTGTAGCATCGATGTGCATGTTCTGATCAACGTCCAAATACCAACTCTCCGTGGCTGACTCGAACACTTATGGCCTTTGCTGTAGTGACCTGGAGATAACTCTGGTCTGCCAGCAGTACGCTGAATAAACTTCATCCCGAAGTGCTGGTTCATATTGCAAACTGGATCGTAAAAATTATTTGAACAAAGCAGTAAGAAGACGGACAGAGGTAGATGCTAGCATTTCGTATTGCCTCTTCAGTACCAAATAACAATAACCAGGAACATATATATAACACTATTAGGGTGGGGGTTAAGAAAATAAAATAGCAAATTAGGTGGAGAACAACAACGCAAAACTATCAGGTCCATGGAAGTCTAAGGCTTATATATAATTGTTTTTGTACACACAATGCTGGCTTGAGACGACTAATCGCGACCGCCTCAGCGAAACGCAGGAAACGCGGATTAGTGTGACGCATTATAATCTTAAATGTTGATTCAGGATTAATCCGGTGACCGGTGGCCAACATGTGTTTCGCGATAGACGAGGCCGGAAGTTTGCGCGATCCCGGGACAAAGGGAGTAGACTGCGCAGTCACATCCTGAACCCACCCTTGTAAAAATTATTACTTGCCGTCCGCTTCCTGACTATGATTGCGTTTGTTTATTGCAGGCTTTTTGGATCATACACACCACAGGCGTTATAAGTATTTCTGGATTGTTTGCGCGGTCGACGGAGACATTTTTTCTTCTGTATCCGCGACAACTGAGTTTGGACATTTTATTAATACATCGAGTGACCTTCAGGCGCAGTTTTCTTACTGAACAACGCGTTTTTTATATCGAAATGGACATAAATATTTGCATGTTAATGTACATATATATCTATAAAAAATTTCCCGAAATGAAAAATGTATGCGTATCCATATTCATACACACATGTAGAAATAAGATATAGATTATTGTGCCCATGTACATAAATATGTTTTTAACGTATATGTTTATATACATGCACATATATATATTCATAAATATGTAGATAGATATATATATATATTCATAAGTAACCAAAATGTGGTAATTGATAATAATCACCCTGCCCCTGATTCATAAGTTAGCCGGCGGTAGAACAGTTGTAAGTCATGTGCTAGCAAACATTCTCGATTTTCTTGCCAATTTCGAAGCGCTCAGTGTTACAGGTGTGGTAAAATAGGCCACATTCAATTCGTCTGCCATAGTTCAAAGTCTTCTTTTGCACATTCCAACTGGTAGCATTGAATCATTCATCTATGTTCTGTTCGTAAAGTACCTGAATACCTTAATTATAAAACCTTCTGAAGTTTCTGTCAAAGGTACTCATGGACACGCTGTAGCAATTCTTCGTTCTTGTCAAATCACACTTTCTGACGTTCAGTCTAGAGTTGACAATTGCCACGTTTTGATTACTGATCGTGGGTCATCCATAGCTGGTTTAAAAAATATGAAAATTTCGTGCATCTCTGCTTAATCGTTTTCGGATACATGTAACTCACAAATGTGCGACTTATTCCTTCAGTGTTCGAAAGCCCCTAGAAACTCAGATAGCTTATTAATTCAGCCACTTCTATTTTCTTCTTCTGATTTGTTTCGTGACACTCAAAAATACTACCGCGCAATTTTTAATTCATTGCGTACAGGTTGGAACTGCGGTGTTCGGCGAAGATTTCCTGAATTCCACAAACGTCGAGATGAATTCTTCGTTACTCCCAATGGCTTATTATCTCTTGGTGATAGAACTGTTATCCCCCCACATTACGATCCGAGGTATTAGATGACTTACACTCCGGTTAGTTGGGAATTGAAAAGAAATCATTGGCTCGTTTGACTTATTGGTGGCCAGAATTGAATGCTGAGTTATATAACATTTCTAAGGGTTGTACTCAGTGTGTACACAGAACGCAATTGTGACCATCAAAACGGACACCTTGGCCAATGACTTGTGAATCCTGACAACGAATACATGCTGACTATTTTGGTCCATTCTTGGATAAATACTATGCCTTGATTATCTTTGATTCATATTCACGCTGGCTGGAAGTTTATTTTACGTCGTCAACAACTTCACTCTGATTGCACTGCGGAAAACGTTCAGTCGGGAAGGAGTATCATGTGCGTTGGTCACTGACAATGGCACTCATTTCACTGCGCAGAAGTTTGAAGACTGGTTGTAGAAAGTAGGATGTCGACATCTACTCACTGCACCAAAACATCCTCAATCCAGCGATGCCGCCGTGCGATCATGTTCATCAGTCCATCTAATTGTGAAGAACTGGAGAATGGTTGGATAACTTCTTGATGCAGTATCGAAATTCTGATCACTAAGTTACGTTGTTCAAAAACCGTGTTCTTTGGATCAACATGCTTAGTTTGTAATCAGCTGAAGTTGTGTATCATCGTGGCAATGATCCCCGATCATCTCGAGAAATTGTTCTTAGTAACCTGGGTACTTGAATGTGTCACATACTTGATTTATATGACGGATCTATCCATCGTAGGCACATCGATCAACTTGTCTACAACTTACCCGTTTCTATCATTGCAGCGCTTAGTATTAACACCGATGTTTCTGAGTCTATTCCAGGTTCAGGTCACTCGATTGAAGACGCCGCTGAGAAAAAACCATTAAAGCTTCGACTATCTGAACGCTTCGGAAATTAACTGATGTAACGCGCTCAATCGCTGACCCAAAACCGAGAAAAAGAATGGGTGCGGCAACAGCGTTTATTAAAAAAACGAGGTGAGTTCTATTAGGCTACATAGGCTCTAAATTTATAAGTCCAAAAGAGCATGAATCACGTTACAGAGGAGCATTTGGAAAGTGCACCCGTGAAAGCGGTTCACATAATGTACAGGCGTTCGACCGCGCGGCTGCAATCTGATTAACTGAGTGAGCTTGATTTACTGAATGAGGTAGAACGTATCAATTAACTAGAAGCCGGATCGATCAATCGATATGACGTGATTGACCTTCGTTGCCTCGTTAGGAGATGCGTCTCTTAACACCTCCCCTTCTTCGGTATGTGTCATAGGTCTGACATCTTGGATTGACTTGTAGGAGTTTCACGTTTTTCTCTGTTAGTTTGAACCGTCTAAAAGGAAAAGAAATTGATGTTGTCTCGCCGTTTTTGTTAGCGGCGCGTCAGCCTTTTTCTCTAATTTGAAGGTGTTCAGCAGAATTTCCTAATGTAATGAAGTTTAGTCCGGTTTGATTGGAAGTAAGTCAGAGTTCCTCCGTAACTGGTGGATATGTCTTCTCCAGGTGTCTTTCCCGACAGTGACTTCGTAGATCACCTTCCCATTACGTTTCGAGATCACAGCAGGGGTCCATTTACTTTGATCTCGGGAATCTCGTGCAAGCACTGAGTCACCAATATTGAAACGCAGAATGCATTGTGCATAACCTGTCCTGTGTACTTCGTTGGCGGATGTGACTGGTGATGGTCTGATATTGTCGAACCTTGTGCGAATTTTCCGTCCAAACATACATTCAGCTGGCGAGATTCCTCCTGGTGTATTTCGATTAGGCGTGATGCGACAGGCAATCAAGAAATGCTGAATGACATCTGCTGGAGTGTCCTCTCTTTCGGCTCTAAGTAATACCCGCTTGAAAGTATCCACCAACTTTTCATCCTGACCAATAGACTGTTGGTGATACGGGGGAGAGAATTTTTGCTGGATGCCATGATGCTCACAAAATGTCCGAAAAGTTGCGGACGTGAATTGTGATCCATTATCCGATACAATAATAATAATAATAATAATAATAATAATAATAATAATAATAATAATAATAATAATAATAATAATAATAATAATGGCATATTTCTCAACGCATCTGTGAGAAACACGCTCAGATGAGCGTGATCAGTATACACATTCTAACGTGAAACGCATACCATCTACATAAAGGTTAATTGTACAATACACCAATTATGGAAATAAAGTAATGCCAAAGTAGCTGAATAACTTGTTGAGTTTCGGTATTAGTTATACAGAGTTCGGGTATGTCATTGGAATAACTATCGGTTACTTGGTGAATGAATTGACCATGATCATGTAGTATTGACCATTAACTGGCCTCGCCAAATCATGATGGAGACGGTGTCACGGTTTTTCTGCGTCCGGCCATGGCTGCTACGGACACATCCGTGGTGCTTTAGCTGCTAGCTGACATCCTCCGCATCTTTGATAGAACCGCTCAATTTCCGAATCCATCTGCAGCCAATATACATAATCGCGCGTGAGTGCTTTCATTCAGCTGATACCTGGATGGCCGGTATGAAACTGCTTCAGTACTTTCTCACGTAACACTTGTGGCACGACGACCCGGTCACCAAACATGAGACAAACGTCGACAGTGGAGAGGGAGTCACGCCTATGAAAAAACTGCCGAATATTAAAGCCCAGGTTGTGTTTGTTCCAGCTTGTGCGCAAATACTGCATCAACTTCTGTAAGAATTCGTCGTGATTCGTTGAGTTCATGATGGGCATAGCATTAACGGTTATTGTATCGTTCGCTAACGATTCAAGTTCACAACGAGTTACGCGTAATCTGTTGATCCAAAAATGCCTTTCTCAATATCCAATGGCAGAGAAGATAATCTCTCTTTGAAACGGTTAATGAGAAGGCACTCGTGAAACTGAATTTAATACGGTATGCATAGAATCAATGTACATGAAAATTAAATATCTCACCTCGAATATGAAAAATTCTCAGAAATTGAATAAGAAATGTGCCTGTACAACAAATCTGACAACTAGGCACCGCTCGGTAATGGGGGACGATAAAACGGAATTGAGCTCACTCAAACTAATGGTCATTGGTTGGGTCAAAACAAAATGGTTGTTCACGCATCGAGAAATGGTAAGAATTATAAGCTACTCAAGAAGGAATATGGAAGAATAATGTCTTATTTGGACAGTTAGAAATGTACAAGGCTCGGATTTTATAAAAGCAAGGGAAACGGTTACGGTTTAGTGTGTATGTGCACTAAAGTAAAACTCCCTCAGGTATACGCAACAATACCAGACGCAAAACGAAAATACCGATAATTATGGAGACCGTAAATGTATTATATGATAATTACAATTGGTCTCGATCAGCGCTAAACGACACCGATACGCGAAGTTGCTAGGGTGGCTAAGGATCCGACCGTCGAGCGCGCGAGCAAGCCGGAAGAATGTATGTGGCGTCCTTGACGCGCATAGGCCGACAAGCATGCAAACAAACAAATGCGATCACATGCATCAAGCAGACGGCAGGCAAAGATCCCTAAGGTCCTACGTACAATGTGAGCTAAGATTTTAGGAAGGATTTTACACATCGTACAGCAGGCAGACCGGGGGTATCTCCAGGTTACTGCAACGGTAGTTGGTGTAAGAACAAAATGGTTAATGCTGTTTATTCTTGGGGAACATAATGTAACGTAGGGCCGCCCTGCAACACTAATCAAACAAAGCACAGCAATCTCAAAATGATGCAACAAACCTTAACAAAATCGACACTGGGCTCCGAAAACCAGCTGGTTTCCAAACTCGAGGTAGCTGTATGAACAGCAGCGATCGACCAGTTCAATGGGGGGGTCCGTACTTTCTGTCTTACCCGAAGCGACCTGGTGTTACTCTGCGGACGTTTCTAGAAACAAAGTGATTTGATGTCCCGTCTAACAGTAGTACCATCTACATTTCCTATTGACACCTGACGTACGTGTCCATCATTACCAATAAATACCTCGGTGATTACACCATAAGGCCAAATACCGCTGAAAGCCCCTTCGTGATGATAAATTACATCGCCTACTTGAAGGTCGCGCCAAGCTTTCAAACATTTAGGTGTAATCTGTAAGTATTGCAACACTACTGAGAAATCTGTTTACAGTACATTACTTATTGGAATTCTCAACTCACGAATCAGGAAATACATCAACTTGGACGACAGAACGGCTGCCGTGGGCTCTAACCTTGGTATCTTAACTGCCGTCTTTGGGGTAACTCTAAATTTACCCATCAGAAAGCTGAATTCAATATTACTAGTCGGGACAACTACCCTTAGAAAGCTCACTGCTACGTAACCGACTTCAGACGCATCACAGAACATATGAAACTTGACAAGGTTTGCTGAGGAAAGTCCATGAACCATGCATCTGGGTAATACCACGCTGTCTATGGTTCGACATCGTTCAGCCAACCTTCCAAGCGTGCCCGATCACATTCTTTTATATCGGGGTCTCAATTGATGTCTTGGTGACAAAAGTCTTGAAGCAATCTGCGAGCCGGCAATAACATTAATGCCACTGTTCTCAAGGGATCGTATAACGAAGGCAGACAACTTAGTATTTCTCTTTTCGTGTTACCGGTGTGACGGAGGTTGATCTGAAACCGGAAGCAGTCGTCTGCCACATGCCACCATACGCCCAGAGCTCGTTGGTATTCACAGCTATGGAGTTCAACATCCCGGGGGTCAACCAGTTTTTCTTCATTGGACAAAGTTTCAATAGCCTCACTACAGTTAGAAACCAACTTGGTGAGTCTAAACGCACAGAGCCGCAGCATCACTCGAAGTTCATCTCCCACAGCCCTGGCTTCCGATGTTGAGTCGAATGATACTAAACAGTCCTCCACGTAGAACTTCTCTTTCACTACGATAGCAATTTTTGATAGAAACTGTTGCTGATTATTCACAGCTACCTTTTGTAGCACGAAACTAGCACACAACGGCGATGTCGCTGTAATGAGGTGCATCAGAAAGTGCACCCGTGAAAGCGGTTCACATAATGTACAGGCGTTCGACCGCGCGGCTGCAATCTGATTAACTGAGTGAGCTTGATTTACTGAATGAGGTAGAATGTATCAATTAACTAGAAGCCGGATCGATCAATCGATATGACGTGATTGGCCTTTGCTGCTTGGTTAGGTGATGCGTCTTCTAATATAAACAATGCAGAAACTATAACAATCCTGACTCTCATTTAAACTGTGGCAGATGAGGTGATGACCAATAAACCTGTTTCTCATTACTGTTGTTTTATTATGTTGTGAACAATAAGCTGTGCAGTTGCACTCGAGAGATAAATACCTGCTTTGCTTAGTTTGGGTGTTAGTGCTACTGCGTCGAAACCAGCTCTGGGGTTGAGATAAGTCAATTACTTCATTTCTGTATTCCTGGAACTATCACATAAATATACCGAAGTATATGTATATGTATACATGTGTAAATATTTATAAATATGCAAAACCGTAAGCTTACCAACGTGAGTGTATATATATATGTAGTGGGGAAAAACGAGTGTACTACAATAAACCTCGATACAAACTAACTAATAAAATGAAGGACTGGACTCACCAAAAATAGACAGTGTTTAGGAAACGTCCAATGGTATTGGGATATTTATTCGCAGTGTCCCAAGCGTATGTGATGATGCGGGGATCTGGAGCTTAAATTTATTCTAACAGTGGGATGTTTTAGCTGGCCAGTAATCACCGACAGTTGGTGGAAGAACTAACACATGTGTGTAGCAAAAGTAAAACGTTTAATACCCCCTATCTTGTAAACGTGGAAAGCGTGTTTCTTGCTACGGCGCACTTTTTCCACTTGCTCCTTGCGTAAGTTGTCTACTATCTTCATGTCGTTGTGATGTTTGGGGAAAATCTTATAGCATACTTCTACAATGATATTGGACCCAATGTAAGATATTCCAGGCTCATAGCAGTTTGAACAATAGAGTGTGCTCAGTGTACACCTTGCACTGGCATTCAGAAAACATACGACTTCAACCTTCGACAATGTGCCAGAAAATAGTGTATACAGTGAATCACTCTGATACGGCACTTTTAATGTGCTTATTCTCGTTTTCTACACCACTGTTTTTGTGGTTGGCAAATAGCAAATGCGAGGCTCAACGACTTTTCCAAGGGAGCTAGTTTGTTTGCAAAACGCTTGTATGCTTCAATACCGACAGAATTAATAATCTGAAGTAAACTAGTAAACCTTTCTACATGCCAGTGAAAACTATATTACGGGTCTACATATTACTGCTTCACACGGTACTTTTGGAAATCACCTAAGTCAGCTGAAAGTCGAGATATATTATTTAGTGGATGTGTAGTGGTCAGGACTAGTTACTGAATAGACTAGGTAAATGCGAGTGTACCTCACTAGGCTATCGGTGATAACAAAATGAACGAACTAGACAAAATAGTTACAAAGTTCCAACAAGTTATGGTAATCAAAAAGGTTTGACTCACAGGAAAGTGTTCACAAGTGTTCGAGATGACCACCACAATATACCAAATTACCAGTATCCGGAAGTGAGTGATATCACAGAGTTGCCGTGGACTGCTGAAGCGCGATCAGAGACGCGACGATGCTCGTAGTACAACGGAGCTAAAAAAATTAGATGATAGATCCGTGGATTGCAAGGTCACTTTTATCAATTTCAACAAAATGCAAAGGTGATACAAAAAGTTGTTGTACAGAAATGAAGCATCGTTTGCAAACAAAAATAAGGAAATCTCTACAGATGAAAACAATAAAATACGATGACACTATGGATAAACGTCAGGTACTGACCTTCACTTGGCTCCTGAACGATCAGTGACAAAGGTTCGAGTAGCAGATGTGCAAAGTAACATTTTGAGTGTGCGTCCAGTATTAGTCTATAAATGGCAGTTGTTTCGTTCCACATGAGTTCGTAAAGGAACTTAACAGGCAATCCATGTACATCTGCCAAAATGGCAAATCATAAAATGTTGAGTAGCATCACCTAGAATAACATCTTCATACTGAAGGCATAGTTGGAAAGCACCTTTAGGGGCAAACATCATGAACCTGAGCACTTATTCTTGTAATAGAAGGCAACAATTATCTTCCACTTTTAATAAATCCTGCAACTTAATAACTTCGTTATGATTGTCTAAGTTGCTGTATCTGGTGCATTGGTTGCTGAACCATATCAACCTATCCCGATCCCATACTTCATCTCATTTCACGAACCTTCTTAAAGTGATCCATCATTTCATAGATATGCAGTTCATCATCCACAACCAAACGTCTAGTGCTGAGATATATAGTAGGGTTACCGACTTGAAAGTCATGTGAGATGACCAGGTTGATCTTTTCAATCTGATATCTATCAGTAGGACAGCGGACGATCCGGAATGCTTTGTAACTTTAGTCTAGAAAACTAGACTCTGTTATTATATAAATTTCATAAAAACTATCGTTTAGCAAGTGTCGTGTAGATAGTTGTACATCACACTTCCATACAGACAGCTTGGTGGCAGTTCAACACCTTTATGTTTGTTAGCACTTGCAACTGCCTCTGAAGTACTGTAACGACTTGGAGACTGCGCTAGCCTATCGGCGATATGATAAGTGAAATAACTCCAAAACTCATAATTACATACTGTACCTAGGCTGTTAAAAATTACTCGTCTTTGTGTATGTCAGCTTGATAGGCAAAAACGTGACATCATTGAGATCATGAGATAGGAGTTGGTTATTTTCTTTGAGAACAGATTTGAATAAACCCAGTATCAATTATGTATGTCTGTCACATTGGACGTTTCTGTTATACTAACCCTGTTTACCGTGTTGTACTCAGTCAGAATGTAAAATGATGTAAAATACACTTCCGCCAAAAATGAAACAGCTCCATCGAAGAAACAAGTCTACTATTCCCAATAGGTATTTGTTGTTAAGCCGTGCCGTAAAACGGCATGGATCGACTGAACCACAATGATACAGTAACACGGGCCGAATACGTATGCCTTGTGAACAAACGTCCATAGCATAACCAAGCAAAACGGAAGGAGTCCATGTGGACTAGTTTCGTTGCTTTAGATGGGATGTTTCTCGAATCTTGTAATGTCAAGTCT
Organism: Paragonimus skrjabini miyazakii; assembly: GCA_014338405.1. Lineage (NCBI taxonomy): Eukaryota > Metazoa > Platyhelminthes > Trematoda > Plagiorchiida > Troglotrematidae > Paragonimus > Paragonimus skrjabini miyazakii. The sequence goes on along the minus strand of JTDE01009111.1, from coordinate 5,436 downwards.
ACCGGACTTCCCTCCCGTAAACTTTTTCACGTCGAAATCAAATGAACCAAAAACGTCTTAAGCTGCCACGATCGACTTTCCGTCGTTCTGTGCGTTTTTTCTAGTTCCGATTATTACAAAGATGACGTAGTATGTAACAGTCTTGATCAACAAAAATTGCACGCTAATTCATCCTTGGTTACACCTCTGCATTCTCCACCAGCGGCACTTCGTTTACGTTTGCGTCTAAACCGTTTGAAATATCGACGTTTATGTTGCTACGTAAACCACATGGTCGCTGAAAAGACTGAACATGCGACTGTGTATGTAGACGAGAGTGTGAATTACAACCAATCGGAGTAGAAGCATGTGACATACTTTGAGTCTACTTTGGTCTACTCAAACAAAAATTCGCCTGAGCAACTGATGTCAACACTGTCTGTGGTCGGCAAACTGTTCATGGTGTACAAAGATGCAATTCACTGAGGTATCGGAAGGGTTTTTAAGCACAAACAGGGGGTAATTGAGTATGCTAGGGAGATCTTGGCTTCCACAGAACATAATCATTGGGCGACTGAGAAGAAGTGCAAAGGACTGCCCATAACATCCGTGAGTAATAGTATTTTTGAGTGTGTTTGTATGTATGAAGATCGATGTTCTGGTCTGCGCCAAACAGAGACAAACTCGTCACTCGTCTTGTAAACAGAAAATCCTGAAGTCTTGTCTCATAATGGAAAAAAGCCTAGCCATACCCAGTGCAAAATTATACAGCCTTAGAAAACAGTTGTGTGCAAGTGAATCTATTTACACCCTGAGCCAGTTTCCCTAATAAAATAACCCCTGGTGCCGTCAGCCTTTCGGTCTCTTCTAAATTATCAAATCTGCCAGACTACTTATCAGTACTATAATAAGTAAGCATTACTGGTGAATAGTAGGAAATTTTAGTCCATATAACTCGAGCTTCACTCACAACCGATCACGGTTGCAGCATTCCCATATAAATTTCGACTGGTCTCTTTAAAAAGAGGTAACATGCTCGAGTTGCACTCCCATTAGACCTCGTCAGTAGCGCCTATCCTTGTCCTGGCCTAGAATAGAACTCTGGCCAAGCTTTCGTGAGGCAGCCGTGGTAACTACTACGCCACTGATCTCATACTGACTGAATCAGCATACGTAAACGCACAACTGTTTCCGCTTGTGAGCAACCCTCAGATTGCCCGTTCGCCCCAATGAGTAAAACAGTCATAAGTAAGCATTACTAAAATATGGTGGTTGAAATAGAATTTGTTGACTGAAAGTGGGGTGGATTTAGTTCGTGAAGTCTTTGGATAATGAAGGAATTCCAAAAAAATCATTGCAAAAGAACTTTTATCAATCTAATCGACTTACTCGGTGTTGTTTGGGGATGCATAGAGCCGGCCAGCACTTATCAACAATATACCTACATGTGCTAAATAGGTTTCGTCTATGCAACTTTCTCGGCAGTTACATATAAACTGGCAAACACAAAGTGAGATGACACAGTTAAGCTGATCTCTTTTGATTGAAGATGCTGGTGGTTTTGGAATTCGGGCGATTCCACGGGGTTCAACTGCATTAAATGTTCGTTTGATTGAATTTCTAAATCGTATTATTGTTTGGCGCGTGAAGTAATCATTTTAAAAGGCAGGTTTCTGTAGACCGTCGATTTTTTCTGCAATAAGTACATCTAGAGACGATACTTTCTGTCCGCTGTGTCTTTCTGTGAACCTTTTGTAGTAACCACTTGATCGTGGAACAGAAGTGATCAAGCCTAGCTCCTTCGCAAAACTGTTATGAGTACAGATTCTTCTTCACATGTAAACAGCATATCCACTAGTATTCATTTATGATAGATTAGTGTTAAGCTGCCGAAGCTTGAGTATTGACCGAATCACAGGGATTTTCTCTAGACAGCACTTTTAATCGAGCCGCTGCCGAGCTCAAATTCACAGGTAACCTTCAGATTGAAATGATAACTATTTGAATATTATACGAGGTTATTTACTGCCTATTTAGATGGGTTGAATATCAATGTATCGTCGTCATAACGCTTGTAATATGACAGGCTGGCTACGTCTGGAGTTAACACCTTGCCCACTCTTTAGCGTGAAAGTTTTTTATGCTAGGACAGTGAACTTCCCACATCTATTCCATCTAATCAGTTGATCGAGAAAACAAAAACCGACATTCTCGGTGTAGAACAGCAAAGTTCCCTTCAGTACATCAGTTGGAAGTAACAAGATGAGGTGGTTCCTTTCAAACAGCCCGCTAAATATGATCAGTCGTTTCATGCGGCAGGACAGATGTGGACAGTGACTGAACTTCCGTAGAGCACATTAACTCGTTAACACGATTTATGTTGTCTAGGTCATTGATCAATTCAACAAAACCTTTGATGGATTGTGTTCGAAATTTTTGCAATAAGGTAGACATAATTTTCAGGCGTGAAACAGCACCAAACAGAACTGCTAGACAAACGTGTGATGTGAGCCGATCAGACATAACTTTCGATCTCTGGGTGTTGTGAGCGAGCTAAGTGTCCATCAGAACAGCTCCACAATGAAGGATTTATCACCCGACTTAGTGTTACGCAAGTAAAAATATGTTATTGCACAACGATCTCTTGACTGCTTTCGGTCAAAGATATTTTGTGCAATTCCTGATCACCATACTATCATGACATATCTACAATATTACATTATGTAAGAACTGTGCAAACTGTTTTCTTAAGGAGACGAAACGAAACTAGCTCTAAGCTGTAAGCTGCTGTGGAAGCTGTAATAAGTCCTGCATCGAATTACTGTTGATAGTAATCCAAGAATCAGCTGAGTTAGAAAGCATGCAAGTGTATCGACTAGTGGAAAGATATTTTACGATTTCTCACATAGGTAAGAACACGTTTTATATACCTAATCGAGTGTTAAACACATTGTCCCCTATTTGAAATAAACTCACAGACATTCCACGGCTAACTCAGGTAAGGCCAAATTTAAGCACTTGCCCTTGCCGAAGGATGGCTGAAAAACAGGTTTTGATTGCCTGTTAACCATATATAGTTGCCCATAACCGAAGGCATACAAGTTGCTCCCAACCAATAAACTCTCAACATTACTTGAACTACTAACTAGATTATCGGTTTTTTTGTTTAGAATCTTTTCTGCTGGTCCCATGTTAAGATAGTTTAATCAATTCAAAAATTGCATACACATAACTGGATGAAGTCTACTAATTTCTAATACTGGAAGTAAATGATGTATTGGTGATAGTTATAAATTGAATTAGTTGACAATTCGGCAATGTTGTATGACAGGCAGTTTTGTTGTGAGTAGTATACTACTCACAA
>JTDE01009110.1:8479-19631 GCA_014338405.1 Paragonimus skrjabini miyazakii | reverse complement strand
TCTTTTGGTTGGTCTTGGAAGCAAATTACGGGGGCAGTTGCGGTTATCTTCAGGTCCAAGACTTTCCGTGTTAATTATTATATAAAGAAGAATTCGATTTTTGCCAAGCACAATACTAGATCGAGGACAAACCAGCGTATTCTTTCGAGGATTTACAACAATGGGTTTCCTTTTTAGTGGATAGAAGTCTATCCCTCCTCCATCGTCTCGGGTGAGCAAATTCTGTGCGTCCTACTGAAGAGGATTCGAACGAGACCACGTTTGAGCGATATTGGTGCAAAACTTTTGAATTGATTATGCTGCCCCATCCAAGTGGGCTTCCTGTGCACTCTCCTCGTGATGGATCCATTATCGTTCACAAATTCTATGAGGAACTTCAAAATAAAGGACAAGATAATGGTATTTTTTGATGTAAAATCATTCTTTATAAATGTTCCGCCTACCAAAGTTGTATCGATTATTCCTGACTTTGAAGCACAGCACAACATACCTCTCACACTACCTTTGTTTGAAATTCGTAAGCTCTTATATTTGTGTACAATTACTATTCAGTTTTTATTCATTGGTAAATTCCATCGACAAATTGATGGCGTAATGAGGAGAAGCCCATTGGGGGCGGTACTAGTTGATATTTTTATGACGTACTTAGACAGACAAGCAGCAACAGTTATTAGCTTTGTAACGCTGTATAAGCGATATGTTGTCGACATATTTTGTTGTCACTCACGAAGACGTGCTGACCAACTCTGCGCACAACTGAATAGTCTACACCCAAACGGTGTGAACTCTTGGGACACGTGTCTCAGAGCACATTCCCTGATGGCTAGCGAACAACAAAACCGGTGCCGTCCAGTCTTCTATCATACGGCATTTGGAAGAAACTGGACACGTAGTTCAAGTGGAGAAGGCTTTTCGTGTGTTGTATCGCCCAATCAATAAACATACTTTACCTTTCGCTGAGGCCGTTGCGATACACCGTTATAAACCCTCACTTTGTGTACAGAAGCAAGTGGTAATTAACATGTCATCAACGTGGTGTTAAGAGTTTGTAGTCATGAACTTATATTATTTGTTAAGCGGTTATTGTCACTATTATTAAAATAATATTTTGTTCATACCGTTTACATAAGTTTCCTTCCTTTGCCTGTCTTAAGCTTTATCTTAGACTGCCTATTAGCTTCCGTTTATTTCTGCATGCCTTGTTGTAAGACTGATATTGTCTGCATCGTTAGTTTACTACTCGATAAGTTCGAAATGTGAAGTTGTCCGTTTGTTTTAACTAATGATGGCCCACTCGAACGTGACTGGTTCTGTGCGGTATTCCTAATGCAGCTGAAAAGTGAATTCTATTATGAAATTTAATTTCACATTCAACGGTGCACTACTCACATGTTTGCAGTAGTATGTCTTTATCTTCAAATTTACTGTGACTTTTTTGCTTGTTTGATAAGTCAACATTTATTTCATTTCAATAGACCCTATATCGGTGGCAAACAATTGAACTTTATCCAAATTTATTACTTATATTTTGATTCCTATCACAGTGTGCCACATGTGTTTATATGAGTCACAGTGATCTACTACATATTTTACCGCTGGAATCGACTAGACGATTTGTCACGTTTCCGCTGCACTGTTAAATGATTTTGTAAACCCGGTAGTAACTTACTGTACATTTAAATTGTTTAATACTGGATTTGTAGAACCGCTTTTGATAACAGTGTATATATTTACTGATAGTATTCTGTCCTCTACTCATTTTAAGGTATAAATATGTATACATATATCCAATCCAGACCGTGTGTAAAACTAGTCTACCTAAACGCATAATTCGAATCTTCTGGCGATTTAACATCTATTTTACGCTTATTTAAATTGATGCACGTTAACTGATCACAGTCTGTATATTGTAACCAAAGAGATCAACCGAAATGTCTTTGAAGAGTACATCTTACGTAATTCTTCTTGCGTGTACTAAATGTATCCTGGGACAAAACTGTCTCAAGTATCTGAATGAAATTTGGAAATTTACATGTTGGAAGTAAACGACGGCTCACCTATATATTTCGTTAACCAACTGCCAAAATTTTCACTATGTACATTCGCCCGATACTTGCGTAAGTCCATCCATGCGCCTAACTGATCCATGAATTAAAAGGCACGATTATAAAATCCCATCTGTTTCAGAAATTACGTGTGGCTGGCGCTAAACAGATATACATCAAGCAATCTATAACCCCGTAAAGATTGCATCGAGATCTATGGGTTCCATCGTTTTCAGAAACTTCTGTTGTGATTAGTATGAGATTAAAACTGTCTTAATGATGACGACACGAGAGTTTTGCCTCTATACACATTACGAACTTCAGTCTAGTTATCACGTTTTTCCCCTTCATTTCACATGGTAGTCCCAAGCCAATGTCCATTCCGTGTATGACTGATTGTACCCTTAAGATCTGGGCATCTGCACTAAACAATCTGAAGCTCAGCGGCACAGTTCTACCACTTTTCGTGAAGGTAGTTCATGAACACGATTAATGGATGGAGGAATGGATGGATGAATTGATAGCAGTGTGCAAAACGGTCTAATCTTGAACGAGTACCACTTTGCATTCTGCTTCAGATCAAAGACATTGTGTGTCGTGTTTCCACTTTCCATCTTGATGCATTCACATTATGATCTAACTGCAGGCTACTCAACAGAATGCACGAAACAAAGCCATGAAACACTTTACTGGCTACGCGATGATTCCTATTATATGGGAAATGAAAACGATTGGATAATCACCTATGGGCCAATCTTGATCAGAATGAATAGGTGGTGTGTGGAAGGTAGAAGCCGGGAGCAACGCAAGACCACATGGAAGGTGGTTCGGTAGTAAAGTGTTCAAATAGGTTCAATCTATTAGACTTTATATAGAATATCTTGGAAAATGGCAATGGGATGTTTGACAAAATCAGGCTAGTTGACGGTAACTGGAATGCCTAGCTTGGACAAACTTCTGTCAACTCATTCATGTGAGTTTTAATTCGCCGAGGATGACTGACAACCGAAGTCATTCTTCTGCCAAGGTGACAACACGTAGGTGTATCTTTCAAATTTGTGGACAACGTTCAGACTGGCGAATGTCATCAGTTGTTAACCAAAACGTCCAGGTCTTTCACATATTTTCTATGAACGACATAAGTGTTCACAAAATTATTGACTGCGCATCCGTAGACATCGCTAGCACTCTGAAGTACCTGAAGATGAAAACAAACGATTGAGTCAACAGGGATGTGTCTATTACAATCGTCATTCGTTGACTGGCGGGTCCAATTTACTCAGGATCAAAAACTAATCCATCTACATGGTTCTCAGGTGAGTTTTATTTATAAGCTGTACAGCGTTACCAGCTCTTGAGGTAGTTTGCATGGGACCGCTCAGTTAGGGTTTTCAAAATGTGTCTAACATATACGGACACCCATGTATATCGGACTGTTATCTAGTTGCTAGTCGGTTTAAAACTCGACGTTAAACTCCTTCCATTAAATATACAGTTGGTCCAGGCAAAACACAAGGTTGTATTATTGGATCTTCCCTTTTGGTACTCGCTCAATCGCTTGACCCAAAACCGAGAAGGAGAATAGGTGCGGCAACAGCGTTTACTGGGAGGACGAGGCGAGTCAGAATTATACCACAGAGGCTCTAAATTTATAGGGCGAAATGAGTAACATACATGGCCAACAAGATGCATAGCAAATCAATCGAGATGATCGTATCTGGCAGTTAAAGTGTTAGAACAAATCACGTTATCGGAAAGTGAATGCGAGAAAACAGTTCAGATAACGTACAGGCGTTCGATCGCGCAACTGCAATCCGATTAACTGAGTGAGCTAAAACATATCCATTCACTCGAGGCCGGATCGATCAATCAATGTGATGTGATTTGCCTTTGCTGCTTTGTTAGAAGATGCGTCTCCTAACAGGTATAATACACCAGACTGTTGCATGATCCAAGTTGTGTTGGGTAGAAATTATGTATGTTGTGCACTTGGCTTTCTTATATTCCATATCATTATTTTCCATCAAGTTCAGGTACACATCATTGACGTGTGCAGCAACCTCCGGGAAAAGGCTCGCTTGTAGTCGCTTGTTGGTTGTGCTTCCTAATGACATATACTAACTAGAGTTTGTGAATCTGAAGTGATCCAGCCAAGTGTCTTAATAATTGAGGAGTTCACGTGTACCATTCGGGAGTAATCTGAAATTATGCTTTTGGTATAATTCGTATAACTCGATTTCACAGTTTTTCTGACTTATCCCCTATTCCAGATGTTTTATTAAGACTCCCTGTTTTAGAATTAAACGAGTTCCGCATGCGATATTTATTTCGATATCATCATCCCATCAATTCACACTCTTTTGTTTTTAGCTCACTTGCTCCTTGCTATACCCCAAGCTAGGGTGACATTCCGGTTATCGAAATAATGTGTATTATTGATGAATTCTGCCACAGGCAAAACTGTAGGGTCTGTTGAGTTTGCTTGGAGGGATTGTCTGAATGCGAGTAAATATGATCAATAATCATTTGATTTACCAGGAAAATACAGACATCGCACCGCGTTAAATAACACACGTTATAGCGACCCCATCACTGCAGTCAGTATTGTTTAGTTTGAGTTACTACTGTGCGCATCGTCTACAGTTGTGCTCAGCCTCACTTTGATAACTGATGGCCGTCATGTCTGATGTCGATCAAGAGAATTTATACTTTAAAACACGCATATGAAACAAAGCGGAGTGTATTAAACAATAGCGAAATAAACCTTAACAGTGCAAACAGAAAGTAGACGTTCGTAACAGTGTGCCCGAAAAGGCCACCTCAATGTTGTCTTCAGTGAGAAATTGCGGTCGTCAGTAACAATACATATGGAACGTAAACTAAAATGCTTTGATCGAAATAAACGGAATAGCAAAGTCATATAACAGAAGGTTGGGACGCATGAAAATTCTCAGAACTATTGAAGTCACTGTGATTGTTGTGAATCATCCAATATAATAGTGGAGGCTTGCGAGGAATGAAGACAGTTGTTGTGAGACTGTAAGCCCTGTTTTGTCTCAGGCAAACTCGAAGGCGAAATTTTGAATGCAAAACTAGCTTACTTGCATAAATGTGCATAGCAAAATACTTAAAATAACACGGATTCAAACGAAAATGTTGGTATGCATTTGGTAGAATCACACAAATCTGCTGCAAGCAGCTAACCGCATTGACTAACAGTCAGTAACTTCAAGGTCTACATAACACTAGTGAGCACAATCTGTGCTCCGATTAAGAATAACAATTGATATGGGCACACATATCTTTTCGGTGATACATTCCTCCGAATGCAATGCGGTTCTTCCTGGTACCCTTCCAGACACAGTGCAAACGTCGTCGCATGAGCCACGTATGTGTTATCCATTGAGCGATGAAACAGCTGACTGAGGGGCCCAATTGCATAGAGAGGTACACCATCGGCCGCATGTGTAGCACTGGACAGTGGTACCAACGCTTGCTGACGATAACCATCTTCGAAAATCCGGTCATTTGAGGGGTCTCTACGGGGTTGTTTTGCAGAACCTCCAGGACCACTAAAATAAGCTGAGATGAAGTAGGGATATCCATCGCTGCCCTGAAAAGGAAGGAACGGACGTTGATTTCTCTGCACAACAGAACCGAAGATTAATAACGATATTTTCTAATTTTCCTACAAAACACGGCTGCTTATGGGCAAATGCAATTTGCCGAGTTGGAAATCGCATACTCTGAAGAAAACGTTATTCTAATTCATTTAGACAATTAGATGTAAAAGGTAGACTGTATTCCTAATACAAACGGTTTTCGTTAAACATCATACCACGTTTGTTTCGCATGAAATCGATTTACTGAAACTGAGTTGCCGTAAGTTTATTTTCAAGAAACAGGGATTACAACTAGTGAACTTGAACCTACCAATCGACTGTTGTCCAGATCCAAAACGTGTCTTCTCCTGTTCCCATAACCAATAACACCATATGCATGGGAATGATCTGCGGTGACCACCATGAGTGTCTCGTTCAGACTCACTCGACTCATTGCAGTACTAACCGCTTTCTCCAAGGCCAACATTTCGGTCAGAGCATATCTGGTGTATTCCAAACGAGCAACACAAATGACGGTCAACTGACAATCTACTATATATATTAGATTGAAGAACCACTCTGAAATACTAAAGTCGTAACTGAAACATGTATTCGTTTTATTGAAACGCAAAACGTAAAAAATTGTACAGTAATACGAACTCAGCAAATTGCATGTAACCGTTGACAAAACCACTTTTATACTACTTATGCAAACGAGTGATTTCCGTCTATGTTTCATTTCTGTTAATTAACGCCTGGAATTCTGTTACATACGGAAAGCAATATTCAGCGGGCATAATAATAAACTGCTTAGAGATTTCACATACAGGTAGTGGTGTACAACGGGGAAATTGGTAGAGACCTATTCATCAATTACTGTTGACAAAATCTTTTTCCGGGGTTGTTTTATGTGAATTAGTGTTTTCGTTTGCAACGAGATGCATGTCAGATCATACCTACGATCTTGGAGCTGTCGGATACCTTCGATATAGTTTGGTTGTACCGTCTAAAACAGTTACCCACTGAGGTCATACTATCATACATGACGAAAACCGGACAAGGCAGATAGTGAGTGTTTTGCTCACATTACAGAAGGTTGACCAAGTCAAGTTATGGATCAATGAACCACGCTCACTGGACTGTTTCTGCTCGTTCAAATCCATGTGAACTGAATGCAAAGAACAATATTAGTTCATCTTATTTATTTGTATAAACGATACATCATCAAATCGCTTAAAAGGCATGACAGTTTTCGAAATGTGAAATAAGTTGTACAGGTTAAATATTACACTGATTGATTATAGCAACAAAATGTCTTATGCTTTTCCACCCTTTTACAAAGAGCATATAAGACTGGAGACCTTTAGATAAATGGACAAATTTAGAGATTAATTGTCGGGATTTTAGGACTGCGTCAACCCGGAAATCGATCAGGTTGATTGCGCGCAAAATTGAAGATGATTGAGAATCTAACAGGTCACCATAGTAGGATCGAAGTTGTATGGAATAATACCTAATCGGAGTGAGATGCGCGATTCAGTATGATGCGCTAATGAATGCTTCATGTCAAGTTTGTTGTGCACGAGGAGTGTGGGTGTGTATCCGATTAGGAACGGGAATCGTCATTACGGGTCTCCTGTAAGTTAGTTGTGCATTCCGGTCAAATATGACACAACCTTACAATAATCTGTGACTGTCCAATTCATCTGCCACCAGTTCACTAGAAGCCTAATAATGTTTGGTCATATTTTTATGGCAGTTTTTCTGAACACTTGACAACCTTCTAATGTGAAAACAGTGATGAGTTGTACTTGCGAAAACTCTTCGTGACATCACATGATGCGAACTGTTTGATTAGATTTCGGAGCAGTCAATTAGAAAGTGGTATATTGCAAACGAAACCAAAACATTCGGTAATACTAACAACTCATGCTGCTTACCTTGCCTGATTTGAATGATGACCGTGATCTATTCGACCGCCTTCTACTAGAAGAAGATAACCTTTGGGATTTCTTGATAAAAATTTTATTCCTTTCTCAGTCATTTCGGCTAAGCTGGGTTGATCCGTACGATGTATTTCGTAATCAAGGTGATCTTGTGCCGTCAGACCTGTGTGACAGAGTAGCAGTTTTCAAACAGTTTAAATAAATGTTTTGAGTAGAACAGAACAGACTAGTAATGTTGTAATACCATTTTACTATGGTAAACAATAGGTGGATAACTGACCGGAAGTGTACACTGAAGATTCCAGTTCTGGCTCAAAATTGAAAGCACTGGTTTGAAGTGGGTACTTCAAACGTGTGCTGAACCATTCAGACAAACTATGCCGTAGAATCAGTCACGATTCACGGCTATATACGTTTTATCATGGCAGCTCTAAACCTCTTGATTCGAGGCAGAATGAGGCAAAATATTGAAGGTTTACTCGGATAAAACTCGTTCTCTATATAAGTAGGTATTGGTTAGCAAATTATACAACTTACAACCAAGTGAACTCTGAGCGCGGAATTTAGCCTTCAATAGGTATCAATCAATAATGGGGTAACATAGGAGACGCACTAAGGAGGTACGAAATAAATAGAAGGTGGAGAGTTCCAGTGAGAGTTCGTAGTATCACTTCAGAGTATGTTATGTGTAACAATGTGAGAAATGTTCGGCCAGGTTTTAATGTAATCAGTACATGTGGATATACACAAAGGATCCACGGTACAATAGTTCGACCGACAGTGTATAGATGTTACAGCCGTTGTGATGGAGTTTGTGCAGACCACTAGCTGGGTGGTAGAGTCACGGGATCGGGTGTGGAGCTTTGGTGGTTCGAGCCTACCGGTGGACAATTTGCCATCGTATTCTCAATTTCAATTTAGTGATTCAAACGTGATCTTCATTGATTTTGGCCAGAACCAATACACGCCATACTTTGTTTTTTGGTTTATCACTCTCCGTATCCACGGGCGTGTACCAAGTTCGCTATCACCGCCGACGTCAGTATTGCACACATGACATGTTCTGCGTGCAGACTGACAACTGTAATGCTCGCATGATTCAAGGGAAAAATCGGAATAGAATCGTACCCGACGAGGGTAACACTTTTGGGTGTTTATGAGTCACACTAGCAGATGTCCTCGACAAATTATCAAGTGCAACATGATATAGCACTACTTGTGCCAGAAACTTTTAAATCATGTTTAAAACAAAATGCATCAAACCGAAATCCTTCGGGAAATCAGCGTTTTGGTGTTTGTGATCATATTAATATCATGAGGTCAATATTTTATTTGCTAACGTTGAGCCTAGAGCCCTAACTTATGAAACTGAACGGTGGACGGTTCCATGAAACTTAGTTAAATCTCTTTTCCCTATTGCGCATCTTTCAGTTTGGTTTACAAGGAAGCAAGTGTACCCCATTTGCTCAATCACCAATAACCTGTCAATGTCGAGCCCTTGAAAGTTCTCGTACTGTTTCTCCAAGAAATGGTAGCAATTGGATATATAGCGAAGGTCATACGGAACTAGGGGTAGACAGATGGTTGTATAAACCATTTAGTTATTGTGTTTTTTATGTGCACGTTGTCATAATAAGTATTCAAGCTTAGCACATTTGAACTCACAGGTTGCAAAATGTGTAATTGTGCGTAATGAAATGGGGGGTGATATTAACCGTTACAGTTGCGAAGAGTGAGCGATTGAGCGGCACCACTGGAATCGATTTGACTAACACAGGTGAAACGACAGTCACATTTTGCACCTTACCCCATCCTGTGATCTAATAATTTCATCACCTTGTTATTACGTGATTCAGATACTCCATCGTAATAATTAATTAACCCTCATTTTTGTTTCAACCACAACAACTTCGAACTATCCATGTGCGATGATGGGAACAGGGCATGATCAGGTTTTCATGCACAGTTCCGATAATCAAACACGCACAAAAAAGCTCGATGAGATTGACACAAGTTTATCTCAGGTAAAATATGTCATTCTCATAGTTGGTTTGCGAACGGCGGTATAATTAGAACGAAGTTAGTAAGGTTGTAACAGAATGAAAGCATTCACAACTTTTGAAGCTACAAGTACGGCTTACAATTCACTCCAATGCAATCAATTCATTGAACGTAGGGCAACTGTTGGCCGATAAAGTTTTGTCACGAGTAAGCCGTCGAGTTAGATCGAACACCCAGTGCAGACCATGGCGGTGAATGAGGAGAATCTACATTTGGCTACCAAGAAATGATTCTGCTTCTAAACAATATAGTTTAAAGTATGCAGTATTTCGGTTGATTACACTATTCACAACTAAGTGTATTCGACAGTTCAGGATGAAAATCAATGCTACGTAATTTCACTTCCAGCAAATGCACTTCTGAAAAATTTCTTCCATACCCGTATGTACCACATGTATATCACGAAGTTCCCGTAACAGATAACGAATCGACTACTAACGAAGTGTCTAACTCATACAGACATGAAGAAGTGCATCATTCCACCGAAAGTAATTTGCCTGTCCTACCGTCCTGAAAGCTTGGGAACAATGATCCTTGTGAGACTGTCACGTGATATACACGCTAGCAACAAAACACGGTATGACTGCCAACATTCCGTTCCATACACTGATGGCACGTTCACACTGGTAAAATTTGTATCACGTCCTAGGATTTTGAAGCAGTTGTGTTCAACTGTACATAAATTACGCTAAACTGAAACCATTTCTCGATACATCTCTGGTTTGAAGTTGTACACACCGGACCACTAAACTGTGTGTCTATAGAAGCACTGTCAAGTTGTTCGCCGTAAAGGCAAAGCATCTAATATAGTGTCAGACAATTATAGGACTTCAGTAATGGTTACTGGTGAGTTGCTCGCATTCTATGCTCAATAACTGATCGGTGGCAAACTATCCAAATGACTTATAAGGGAAGAACATTCGGCCAGAATGTTGATGTTGGTTGCAAATTACACTGCGTTCTATTTTATGCTGGTTTTCAAAAATCTGACAGATACGGAGGTGAATACGGGAACACGGTATGAGTCGTTTCAGTTTTGGCTGTAACATAGAGGTGGTGGACGCAGATAAATGTATTGGATAGGATAAGCCCAGGTAAAATGTGTAAACACTTGGGGCGATGTAACACCTCGTGGATGCGTGGTTTGTGGAAGCGGAGTGTGTCCTGTCTAAGGAGTTGACATCATTTGTACAAGAGTGGTTGTTGCCGAATACTTCAAACCGCAAAAGGCGACTGGATTGCATAGTTACACATTGTCGGACTTCCGGAACGAAATACATGAAGCTACTTAGCAACGAACGTGAATACCAATTCTCATGACCGACGCGTTTCCATATCTGTTGCCAAAAATATGACAATAGGATGTGAGTGCATGCTGTAATTTTTGCTCCCGACTTCTGGTCTTCCTGACCTTCACAACTGTCATTGTTTCCATTTCTATTTTCGCTCTTTCTGATTGGCGCTCAGCAATTGTTGGCAGATGAGATATTGTCGAAGA
>JTDE01009108.1:6309-17452 GCA_014338405.1 Paragonimus skrjabini miyazakii | reverse complement strand
ATCAAACAAGGCACAGCAATCTCAAAATAATGCAACAAACCCTAACAAAATCAACAGTCACCGCCGGGTAGTCTAAAACTTAGGTAGGTGGCACTTCAGCCGATCGCCACAACCTGTTCGACCGACTTTCGTTAATTATTACAGCTACCCGTACAAAAGGATTGCCTCGAAGCACCAGTAATGAGAGCGGGACTCGAGTCTAGCGCTTCTATTCGAAAGGGGCCGACTGGATAGCCTATGGAACTGCGACAGCTGCGATCAAATTTTGGTGATGTTCAACTTGAAATTTATTCGGTATTAAAACTTACTGGTAATTGGAATCGTCCGTTTTCCTGATGGACAAAGCCTCATCTGATGCCATTTACTCCCATAATGTCACTGAGAAATCTTTTTGATGTTCGAATGATCGTTTTTCATGCGCTTCCGAGGTGACTCGCTTTTGGTGAGTCGAACATTCAGTCAAAATCGCCAGTTACGAGGATTGTTGGATATTTTCCGCTCATTCCACGTCCGCATCAGTTTCCTAATACCCCGGGCACTCACTTAAAATGTATCCCTTTGTCATTGTATGATCCTTTTGGGCGTCTTCGTCCGGCAACAAACCAGCTGAAGGCACATAGGAACGAATAAGCGTCCACTGAACGTAGTCTACTCAGTGTGTATCGCCCTCGTGATGAAATACGTGAAGGAAAACTATCGCGCTTTTTCGTTCCGCGTCTTTGTTTAATTTGACCTGGCCTAAGGTAGTAATCGGTGGTGAAGGATGGGAATACATCCATCTCAGTTCTACAAGCAAGAATTTAAGCAGTGGTCTGCTGGCACGATTGGATGAATTATTGACGGAGTTGATAACAATCACATGGAACATTTCTGAGTGTCCTGTTGGTCGTCGTTATCCCGTATCGTTGTCGTATGGCTGACAAAATAACTTAGCTCTATATGTGAATTTATTTCGTGTTAGTGAATAATTAATAACGGGCTTACTATGCGCTTCGCAAGTAGAATAATCGGGTGCTTCATATTGCGGGGCAAAGATACTTGCTGCAGTTGTCTACATACATGTGAGATATAATCGAGTAAAAATGGATACAGCCGTTGAAGTGGGTTGCGACCACTGGTGAGAGCTTCATTGATCGGTTCGGGTTGGGCCTTTATCGTCACTTTACTGCTTCACTGGGTCCGAAGTTTCTCCAACTCTCAGTGAAATGCTTGTTCCTGCACTAACACGCATGTCATCCCCGTTACTTTGACAAGTTCTGTAATGGTCGGCTTTTCTATTCGGGCCACCTATCATCTTTTAACCACAAACTATGTGTATCGAACAAGCCATGCGGCGGTTCGCTTTGGTTTATTAAAGATGAAGAAATTAAAATTCGACACAAAGGGACGTGAGTAGTCTCAAATTTGCATGTAGGCAGCATTGGAAATGTTTTAGTGTTTTTCAACGTGCTTGGTTTGACCTCTGCAAGACGTGGCCATTCACTTTTGTGACTGCATAAGAATTTTGAGCCGTATAACCATCGGTCCAACGTTCGAGATTCGTTGGCACAGATGCCGGGCGATTTGCTGGATCGCATTTCGTGTAAACGTGATGCCGCTGTTCTGTATGAGAAGCCCCGGGAATTTTGATCAACTGACCAACGACGAAGGTTTAGAATTGTTTGTACGTATCTGGCATACTGTGTAAGGTGATCATTGAGTCAGTCTATAACGTGATATACTCGGTTGGCAATTCTAATTCATGCACTCTCTACCGGGCCAGTTTAACCAAAACGACAGTTGCCGCCAGATTCAACCGAGTCGTACTTGTTAATCGATTCTCAGCAGTTCCAGATTTCGCGACTGTCAGGCTAGAGTGTTTGATTCGGCGATCGTCAGATATCACAAGGCAAGCCACCATACCACAGCCAGTCTTGGAAGCGCAGCTAATGAAATTCAATTGGAAGTGGCTGAATTGCTCTACCCAGCTATGTTTAATTCACCCTTGTAGGCAAAACCGGTTGATGCCTAGCATTGTCGCTATCCACTTTTTTCACAAAGCTAGTTCTTCACTTTCAATAAAGCTGCCCTTAAACACGTGCAGCTAACCTAGTCACTGAAGTATCCTTCGGGCAATTACTGTAACCGGCGTAACGTCTTTCAGCGGATAGCAAATCAAAATACATAGGAAAGTGTATTCTTCCAAAAAAAGGCTCGTTCATCGACCCAACGAGGAACCTGTAAGTCTCAGTTTTTAGGACAGACTCCACTTTTAATGCTCTCTGCACATTGTGTTCACCGTGATTAAGTTAGTGTGTAGATACTACATGTTCCAATTTTAATGACAGTAACATTAGCTACTGGCCGTTGCTTGCCCACTCTGCGGAGTTGAAGCTGCTTCTCGCCAACAGGGTCTGTAGCCAACTGGCAGGGTCTTCAGCGCTATCAACCGTTTTCATACCGAATAAACATCCGTCTACATGGAAGCTTTTCTTTGCGATCCATTAAATAAACCTTTCATGATGTTTAGGGTTGCCTGAAACCGTTCCTCCTAAAGCATACCTAGCACAATTGAAAAACAGTTTCGCCAAACAAATGAACGCACGTACGGTTTTCTGTTAGACAGCGCTGCATCTAAGCGATTAAACACCAAGGAAACCTTAATGTCTTGCGGTCTTCCTCTGGTACGCGAATTTGATGAAACTTTGCTTCGTTGTCTGCCACAACCATAGTGTTCTCTTGTCCAAGTCGTAGCAACATACAAACTGTGGAATTCGTTAGTTGCAGTCCTCAAAGCCGTTGGTCGGTTGAGGGCTTGCCTGCATTATTTGTTGCGCAGTCAAAGGCCATTCGAAACCCCTGCGGTCAAGCAGGACGGAACACAAGATGGTGCAGTAGATACCGTCAACAACTAATTGCCCCGAACTCAGGAGCTAATTCTGAACGGCCCCGACTAATGTACACGCCCATTACATGTGAATAGTGCTGCACCAAATCACCGTACTTCATAAGACGCTGTCGTAGCATGTGCAGGCGTTTCAGAGCAACGGATCTGTTACCAGGTGACAGTGAGGATACAAAAAGCCTAAGCACAACTACCTTATAATGACCGTCAGTTACACCTATTGAAGTCTCTGCAAGTCCGCTGGTCTGTTGATCATTTACGCATTTCTTTACGGAGCCTTGTAGGCCAAATACACGTCATCTTAAAGCTCATCAGTAATTGGCAGTGCCCTGCCGCTCATGCGCCTACAGATCTACCAGCTGGGCCCAGCACCACCAATCCTATGGCTGTCTTAATTGCATCGCATTCGACCAAAACACCGATGTTAAGTTTGGATTAGGAACTGAACGGTATATTCCTTAGAGATCACGACAACAGCTGCCCAATTTTCGGATAAAACGTAGGTAGCTGGAGAAACATCTCCACTGACCACGCCTGCTCAAGTTGAATAATTGTCTTACATTCAAGGAAAGAATTATCTGATCTGACGGCTATTGATTCAACCATAGTTTCTGTGTTCGACCTACTTAATTTCAGTTCTCTATTTCGTTTTGCTTTCCATGCCTGGTGACTATAGACCTGCCTATAAGGGTTCAATCCAATCAGTTGTCCGAAGGCGCACAAGTTTAAACGGTATTTTCTCCATAATGCAAGGTAACAAGTCTAATGGCCCAAGCAACACGAGGCTTACCTGTGAATGTCTGAGGTGTGTAGTATAGGTAAAATCCAACTGCCAGGTGACTGGTAACATTATACGGTTCCTCAACAACAGTGGCAGATGAGCTGTAGTATGCAGTGTCATTTCAGTCCACGTCGGGGTGATGTTGCGCACATCTCGGGCCCAGATGTCATTCGCATCATACAACATTGGAGACCCATGGTCAGAGAATCCTGGAGCACCAGGGGTGATAATTAGTAGCCTAAGTGTTGGATAATAACATGGTGGAACATCGCAGAACATACAGATATGCTTCTGAAGTTGGTGACAATATCGACCAACAGTAGTCAGAAACAGGATTCTGATTGTCGCGTCCACTGGATAAGTTTTGGCTGCAATAGTACGAGGGAGTCAAAACAATGGCCAACAGATCGCTTGCATTTCACTTGTGTTGCAGTAATATTCACTTTCTCTGACATTGTTGATTGGACACATGTTCAATTATTTATCATTTGGTACGTGTTTAACTGTCAGACAACCAAGATTTACTGCAGGTATTCCAGGATTGTCTGAACACGCATTGGTACCGTGTCTTGGGATGCAAGACATCTCGGCTCATGAGGAGTCCGGGCTCACCAAAAGGCATAGCTATTTTACGTCACTTCTTATCTATCTTTTAGAAGACATTTTCGTTTGCCAAGAAGCACCTCAGATCACTATCTTGATCTGATCGACAGCTATTTAACTCGCACGTACAGGAGGTTTCATGGCGTTAACAGAATCTCCGTAACTGTGTGGGCCGGCTGTTGTTTACTTTCTCGCATACAAGCTGCCATTACCGTTAGTTTCCATTATCGATAGTTTTCAGCAGGTTTTTCAAATTATCACCCGCCGATCTTCATCTTTTATATCCCCACCTCAACGGTTCCCCAGTTTATTGAGTTGTATGAGCAGAAAATATTGAAGACATTTTTGAGTAAGCCGGTCGCAGTATATATATAACACTTTCAGTCCATCGCCAGTGTAGAAACCTGGCTGTTCGCCAAATACCACTTCAGTCCTACCCGGAAAGGGAATTACTGCAAACCAGCTCGTCAAACTGCTCTCCACCTTATATCACACATAAGAGTTGTATATGGTACAATATACTTGGATTCGTCATCAAACGTTGCTGATTCTGACCTATTCAGAGAATGAAATCGCTAGCTCGGTGCCGTTGATCAGGCCCATAATGAAGATTTGAGTATTCGTTCACACTAGTGGCTGCTCCACCCGATTGGCTTAGGCTTTCAAGGTCTCAGAGTAAAACATGCGTTCTCATTGAGGGCTATTGCAATCTGGTTCATTTAAGCCATGAAGTACGTCTGAATTTGCAGTATAGGTTCACAAAAGTCGATGCTTCAACCTCATTCACTTAAGCTATGTAAAACGTCTCAGCATGCAGTATGCGGACCTAATCGACCCGACTGACTCAAGCTGTGATCAGCGTCTGGGTATGCAGTATATGCTCAAACTAACAGCTGCTCCTTCCAAACCACTTTTACCATGAACAATTTGGAGAACGTACATATGCGGGAAGTGATGGAAAACCTGTATTTGAGGCGTCTTGGATTCATGGTAATCATCATATTTAATTCCGTTGATTGTCATATTGATTGGAATATTTTTCCGCACCGCGATAGATACTTGGCGCTCTAAACCGTATAGAGTATCTGGTTGAGAGGTATGCCTCTCAGTGATCGGCATGCAGCTTGATTTCATCTGTTTCCGTATATTTTTTGGTATAAACGCTACGCGACCTCAATCTAGTTGGAAACAATGTAGTAGAGTGAATAGAATTTGCTTCTGAAGATTATCGATGATAGAATGAGACATGATACTCTGTTCTTACGCCGTTCCATATACATCGACGATGAAAACAACCATATGGTAGCATCATTTCCAGCCATTTCTAAGAGCAACGTTTCATCGACCAGTAATTACCTGAAATCTTACAAACAGGAAGAAATAATATAAATATCGTATAGACAAGGGAGCCGGAAATGTTTTCGTACATGTGTTCTTGTTGAAAGACAATGCCAACACTGTATGGCCGAATATTTCCATTTCGGCCATATCTGTGAAACGCCGCAAAAGAAAGCACTCTCAGACTGTAGGATGACGTATTTCATCTTGAGAATGGCAATGATCGCATTTATAAGACTCGAAAAGGTGAGCTAACACCAATAACGAGTTATTTTCGCGAAAATGGTGGAAAAGATTTTCATCACTAAACCAATACTTTTGGGACTTATTTGACGTATCTCGATTTTTCCATTAACACCGCTTATCTACAATTGATGTATTGTAAGTACTTTGTCTGAAATTCCGACTTCAAAATTTCAAAAATCTTCAAAAATCGAGGATTCGCGCCAAAAGGACCGTTTTATCTTTTGAACGATCTTCAAGGCGAATCGCGTGAAGCGGAAAATCGCCTCCGTTTTTCTACTTTCCGCAAGTGAAGTTTTTCTCAGTTTTACCTCCACCTCTGTGACCATGTCCAGCTAACTCGCAGGAACAGTTGCAAGTGCAGTGTCCGCTTTTGAATGCTGGGAGACTTCCACATGTTAGAAGTCTTTCGTTTGCTAGGAAGTGATTTCGCAGAAATATGTATAACCTGCTTCGCGATTTTCCAGAGATCACCAGAATACTAGAAGAAATTAGCGCCCCGAGGTCAAGCCAAACTTACCACGACCGCACAGCTACTCGGTAATCTTTCTATAGCGGGAAATACGTAAGTTCTGAAGAATGCTTACAAGCGTATATATACAGAATAAACATGAAATGTCACGTACGTTCAAAAAGGTACGTCCCAAGAGCGTTTTCGGCCATAATTGTTCAAAGTTAAGCGGTTCAGTAAATTCACGATAGCGACTAAAACAGCCTTCGTCTTAAAATAATTATACCACTCATTACTCACGGATAGAGAGCAAGGGGTTGGTAACAGAAAAACTCCCGCGGCTCTTAAGGCGGAAGTGGACTGAAGATGAGTTTATCTGGCCGCTGACGTGCAAGGTCGGAAAGCCGCACTAGCAAAACCGACAGGTTGACAGTTTGGTGCTTTAACTTTGAGACATGTGCTCGGCCTTCGCCCAAATGCCGTGAAAAGTCTCAAAAAGAACAGTAATTTGAGGCTCACCTGCCAATGTGCACACTCAATATGCTCGACCGCTGCCCAGCTAGTGCGAATGCTATGCGCCATTAAGTACAGCAAAGTTCAAATGTTGTGAAAACTCGTGAACCCACTCAGTGAATCGGAAAACCCTGGTACTACGGGGGGATGATATTCAACATTCGGAATTGGGTAATCCAAGTAGTCCTAAAAATTGTTTTCAAACCCAAACCTCCCGCGTAAGTAATCAGTGGAAGACCTTGGACTGGTTGTACTAAGCAAGTATTATTCATGGGATCAGAACGAAGGTTTACAGGTGCGCACCACTATCACCAAAGTTTAGAATCTCTCATTGGTCGACATAACTAACGCGCGTAACGCCAGAAATAGTAAGTTATTCAATGAAATACGGAATGAAATACTGGGATGTAACGAAATATATGGTAATGAAACAGTTTATTTAGTCCTGATGTATTCTAAAGCGAGCTTAAGTACACTATCGGGTATTTTATCCAGTCGGAGTTCAGGTAAGACATTGGCGAATAGGTTTTTGTCACGCTGCCTCCCCGTCGGGCGGCCCCCGCTATCAAGTTTGCTATACTGGTCGAGATTTTTGCGTCATATAGCGCATCCCTTACGGAACTCTTTAATTCGTTTACTGCCTCGTGTTTGGCGCTCTGTAACTTTTTTGGTCAGCACGTTTTTGACGATCCGAGGCATCGTGTAAGTCGGTAATTGCTACAACTGGGCTGCCTCACTTGCCTAATTTCTTGCCGCCTGGCCGGTCTCGGATCGTTTCTACGAAAGTATGTGACATACGTTGAACCCACACATTAAAGAGATGTTCTCCCGTGCATAAATTTGAATAAAATCGTTGTGATCTATACCGTCGTGAAATTTGCTGCGTTCTCGGTCTGAAGCCCGAAGTTATAAGGAAATATATCCAATTCGGCAAATGTTTCAAGAATAACAAAAGTCACGGCGTTTTTATGCGTTTTCACAGTTATTGCAGCACTCGTGCACCGTGGAGGTTGAGGAGCTGTTCTTAAACGACGAAGGAGAGTATAAGCCGCATAGAAGAGGATATGAGCTACGGCGGAGATTGCTAGATGCCTACAAATGCCCCGAACGAGCAGTTGTTTTAATAACACCAAGGGAACGCAACGAGGTATGAACATCCCAGTTGCTAGTCCAGTCCGGTCAGGTAAGTAAAGTTTTCAGGACGTTGGAGGGTCACCGAAGTCACTTATTCTAGTTGTAGGTCTGTCTAAGCTTGAGGTTAAACCATTCGATCTATCACTACGACGCTTTCATGGGCTTCTCAGAAATGTCGAAAATAATGTGGCAAATAGGTTGGATGATGACGACCAGAGGCTGTTGTATTTGGTTAATTACTGCCGTGATAGAGTGAAAGAGTCGTCTTTTGTTTGGTAGGATGTGGAGCAAAGAATCCGCTGAGGTATGGATGGTTTATTCGTAGAAACCCGATCCCTAATTTGTATTCATTTATCTTCGCTGCGTACAGTAAACGACTATGAGGAATTCGGCACCAGACGTTCGTTTTCTTCCCTATTATAAGTATCATTCCTAATCCGTTGAAACTTCCCTCTTGATATTGTTTGACGCATTATTACCTTCGTTTTTATCCGATTGCTTCAATGAGGTCATTTCCCGTTTACTGGTGGCTGTTTGTGAACGCGTGCTTAGTTGCCCTATTTTGAACTTCTCTTCTGGATAATTTGTGTATCCGGTTGATTCACATTCAAGGTGAAATATTACCTTTATTGTACTTTTACCAAACAATGCCGTATAAATTCTGATTCTTTTGATCGCCTTTTCTGACGACTTTTGGACGTGAAAGATGGTACCTTTAACTCAACCATCTGAATTACCGTATTTGTTATTGACGAATACGCGCCACTGGATGAATTACCCTGATTCACCAGGAGCGATTTAACTCTCAACCTACACGATTTTCTGACCAGAAACATCCGGACTTGCCTAAAGGTTACCGGTAGTTTTTCAGCTCCTCTTATTTCCCCACCCAATGGACTGTGTTTGACAGAGTCGAAGGCTTTGTGAAAACCTAGATGACACACCTCGATCACTTCTGCTTTATCCAGCTCCTCTGTGACTGTTTTGGAAGGCGTGTTGCATAACTTTATTTCTGCTTCTTCGCCATATATAGAGAATGTATGCAAAATATCAATGAACAGGACAGAATGTATGTAAATCGACGAACAAATCTGAAGTAGTATGAGACTATTTGCCAGGATAGATAAACGGAATACTGTTATCATCTCGAGTGATGTTCAAGACTTGCCAGTCAAGATCTAATATTTCGGGGGATACGGCCGCAGTATGAAAATGGACTGCTATGAAAAATTATCGTGTGAAGTGACCTTCGTCGTCGGCGAAATCATGTAACACTTCGTCCCTCACGGGCGTTCTCAGTCTCTGTATCAATTCCTGGCAGCCCGCCCACACGCTCGTCTTTTAATTAGGGCTACGTTGTACTGTCTGGCTCATTGTCAGGTCCACCTTCTGACCCTGTTTTATGATTGGCCACAAACCATTTAGAGATGAGCTAGTTTGTAACTCTGTTGTCTTTGGATTAAATGACACAGAAAGAGCTCTGTCCGGAGGCTAATCTATTTCATGTGTCCATATATTAGCCTTTAGTGGTTGAGTTGGCCGGGGAGTTGCAAATTGGTCGTGCATACTCCGTGGTCCGTTGTTCATTACCGTTGACCGTCGTTCCGCTATCCGCCGGTCCATCAGCCGTTATTCTGCTGTTTGTTCACGCTCTCGCAGGCCGTAGATCCTGTCACAACATGGGTGTATAGTGGAACGATGATCCGAACTGATTAGTTTTATAATATATCAAGTCAAATCGAAGACTGGGCCCGCCGAGACAAAGCTGTGCTCACAAAACATCCTTTAGTTGTGGGGAGTGTTTAAAACACTCCGAGCGCAGTTAACGCAGCGAATCATGAGAAATGAAGCACAATCCAAAGAGTGCCAATCAGCAACGTTTTGGGAAGAACCAGCACATGCGCGTAGTAGGAGTTGTCCGAACGTGTGTTGCATCAAAGTTGGATTAAATAAAACAAATATGTGTAGTGTGGTCGGATACATTGGTTGCACGCAGTTATCAAGATGAGGTACAATATGATGAAAACACTGAAACATTCAATTCCGGGGCAGCTGAAACAGGTGTTGATGCTCGAATGGGGGCATATTGAACAACGCCGAGAGTATGTAACGCAAACAAGCAGACAACTCAACGTACCTACTTGCGATCATTTTGCCTAGCCACACTGAACATGACCATGTTTACATATAATCACGTGGAGTAGGACTGTATCACGCACGTCTTTGCATGCGGACTGAGCGAAGATTCTGCATGTGCTTTCGAAGGCCTTGGACATAATTCATTAAATGGACTAAATGAAGTGACTCTTGTAGAAATTCACCAGGTAATCGCAAAGTTGATTCATAGACTGGTTCAGCTGGAGTGATCCCAAAATCCTCGTATATAGCTGGTTAGAAGCTCAACAGGAAAGGCACAAAACTTTCCATCCGTGTGTGTTTGGAGGATTGGGTAACTAATATTACCTTCAGTTGTCGACGGAAGTGCCCCAGCAGACTATTTAGAGAGAGGCCATATGCAATCGTTTTGACAAATCCGCAATCAAACAGACATACTAAGCCATGAAACGGGCCGAACTGGAATTGCGTACCTTTGTCTGCGGTTACCACGGTAGGTACATCAAAATTAACTGCTTGGTAAAGAAGCAGTTTCTGGCAATAGTCTCACTAGTGGTATCTAGTATGGGAATTGCCATCAGCCAACCAGAGAACTGATCAACACAAGTGAGCAGGAAGGCTTTTCCTCCAGAAAGTGACAGCGGACCAGCAATATCCTGGTGGACGAGAGAAAGAGGATCTGTTGTGTGGAAATGGGCATGTGATGAGACAGCATGATGATGAATTTTGCTGCGGTGATAGTATAGACGGGACTTGGCCCGGATGCATATATTCCGGTTCAAATTAGGTCAGACAAAACATTGAGAACTTTGTTTGGAGGTGGCGCATAATCCGGGGCGTGGGAATGAATGCGGAAGAGTGAGCAAGAGCCCATCACAAATTAGCGGAAAAAGTGGTTCAGGACTTAATATAGATATGCCACACACAGCAGTGGACTGAGAATTATTGAAGTGGACTCCGGACAACCGGGGAGGTGGGAATGTTTCGAGATGAGATAGCTCCACGTTGTTCAGCTGTGCTGGTACCAGTTTATTCAGACTCGTCGGATAAAATTGAAACCGCAACGACGTGATACCTAGAA
>JTDE01009107.1:5966-17259 GCA_014338405.1 Paragonimus skrjabini miyazakii | reverse complement strand
TCCGTTTATTGTTGTCTCGTTGTGCACCTGCAGTTGCCTTTCAACTCTTGCTTTCACCATGCTCCAGACATTCTCAATTGGGTTCAACATGGGCGAATAGGGTGCCAGTCGTAAGAGTTATCCTCCAACTAATGAACATGTCCTCACAAACTGATTCACTCTCATATTGCAACTCGAAATCTACCACGACCCTAAACCTAACTCCTATTGGACGTGAGATCCACAGACACTCCTAACCACTCGCACCCCTTTACCTGTCAAAGGAACCAATACGGTCCGCAGTTTGATGACTTAGTAGGGACAGGGTCAGATGATCTGTGTTCCACTATGACCGCTAACCCCGTTCTCATTAAGCAAAGCCGCTGACGTCCCTTGAATAACCCGTACCACTTCCTCCACCACAGTAGTCAATCCGAAGTGCTCTAATTAAGATTGGTTGTCCCTTCCTGTTAGTTGGACTAATCGCGTTCTAGCCGTCACGTGCAAGATTTTAACGTGGAAATCCTAATGCACCAAGTGATAATGCAAGTGATAATGCACCAAAGTGATTTGCTTTTGCATGAAATGGAAAATCTTGTGCCTAAAATAGAAACAGATATGTAAAATGGTATAGTGAGGACGCCCAAGCGAATACGCGGGATTGACTGCTCTCCATGACTGACCACCTGATCACCTCATAGACCAATTTTACATCACAATGACAAACACAAGGTTCTGGACAACAGAACTGTAGAGGCGTTTGCATATGAGCAAATAGTCTCGGATAATATGAGAGCAGATAAAGTGGGAACGCATCAAGGAACATACAGCATACAAGGAACAGTGGATAAAACAATCGTCAACAGGTATTTGTATACGAGAACGAAACTACCGCTTCTTTCATGACAGGCTTACATTAACTGCGTTGTTATTTTTCCTATCCACATACGGTACGCTGTCAAGTGACGTATACATCAAATGTGATCCAAAGGGGAGTTATTGAAGCACAGAGTTGCGAACGGGAGTTGGGCCGGAATTCGTTTTCTTCTTCAGCCACCACGTTCGCCAGGTTCAGACTCCATTACAAACAGCTAAGACATACCTGGTTGAATGACAAAATAAACTACATTCCTACCTTGTCCTCAGCAACTCCATAACAGAAAACGTGGGAAACAACGCTCATTGAGAACGAATCACAAACCAGACAACAGAGACTATGAATACGTGGGGTAGACAAGTGTCAAACAAAACACTCAGGACAGAGAGCGAATCGGAAGCGACGACCATATGTGGCTGTCGTGGCGTTAAAACGAATGATGTCAAGGAGGCGCCAACAACCACCCAAGGAACTACAGCTCAGATAGGGTCCGACCGCACGGCTTTAATCTGACTAGTTGATTGGAACAACACAGAGTCATTCAACCGACAATGCATGTGCT
Organism: Paragonimus skrjabini miyazakii; assembly: GCA_014338405.1. Lineage (NCBI taxonomy): Eukaryota > Metazoa > Platyhelminthes > Trematoda > Plagiorchiida > Troglotrematidae > Paragonimus > Paragonimus skrjabini miyazakii. The sequence continues at coordinate 15,841 of JTDE01009107.1, read as the reverse complement.
CTAGAAAATGGGGACGGAAACGTTCCAGCTTCAATTCGAACAGATGATGTTCGATTCTACTCGTAGGTTTGCACAATCTCAAAGATGATGATACCTCTGACCTTGGATCAAACGGAGTCGTGCGATCCTTTTTACCTGCCCTGTTAGAAGGTACACACCCCCGAGCAGTGTTAATACTGCTTGTTGTGAGTCCAAAAGAAAGCAATGTCTATTCCAAAAACAATACGCTCAGGCATTCTGCTTTATAATGCCACCATCACATACAGCTACGTGAAAAACGTCGGGGTTACATTAAAAATAATAAGAATTGTAGGTCAATAAAGTAATGCGATTTGTGGTACGGGAATTTAGGAAAGAAATGAAAGCGAGAGATGGCAACATACGATACAAATTTCTGCCGATAAAGCCGATACTCATCTCCATTTGGGGCTTTCAGTTTTCCCACTAGAGGAGTAGGTGAACTCAAGATTTAGTTGGTGGATATGCCTACCATAACTATGGCTTCCACATGAGTGGCTTTCAAGTAGAAACTGATCCATGTTCTTCCTTTCAGATAGTAATGTATTGTCATACTACCCTACCAAAGGGTTCCTTCCTCGGTTGGCATCCGTGGTACGTTGCGGACGACATTTACAACACAGTACTCCTCTTCAACAACAAACATAGCACAGAGAACACAGTGTCTTTCTCTCCGGAAGTGACTTCATCACACGAAACCCGATTGATATAAGTGCAGTGTGATCAACAGGACAATTTTATTCCATAAGAGTTGTCAAAATAGACACATACGTAACATCGATACATTGGACTTACCAAATGTGTTCTTAGTAGCTTGAAGTACTATACATTCTGTAAGTTACAATACTAGGTAACCCTCGGTTGCGGATTGTTGTGGCAAATAGGTAACTGTTATAGAGTGGTGAAGGAACATACGCTGAGCAAAATGATACAATCATTTGAGGAATGAAGTCAGAAACGCTGTCACAATAGAACTTGCTACATTATTATAGATTGTTAGATTTAACAAATCAAAACCAAACCAAGATATTAAATGCACTGAAATGTCAACCGTTTATTGCTTCGATGTTTGGTTTTGCTTTTATAAATTTACCAGTTTGTAGTAAGCAGTTGAAGAGATGCAACAAAATCCATTACAGCATAAATCGTGTAACAGCGTCTGGAACGGTATTTTCCAAAGTTACCACAGGAAAAGAATGCTTCGGGTTTTAACAATACAAAAATTCATAAACGTGGATAACAGTCAACAGGCTTGTCGACACTACATTGTTATATATGCATCCGGTATCTGCTGCCGTAAAACAGCATGGTTACATGTGTTTGATAAGGTAGTACGACAGCAAGACTCACTGATTTCGCTTACTTGAATACCCCTTAATTATTCCATCCCGAACAAGGTAAAATTTTTATGCATGCTATAGTTTAGAGAAGCTCGTCACCGAAGAGCAACAGCCACACCTTACAGTGTTCATCTGATGGAGGCTGGAAATCAGGCGCCTTTACACGAGTTCACATCAAACACATTAGAAACAAGGTACTACTTTACCAAATTTAATCGCTTTCTCGGTCAGTTGAACAAGTCACGGATTAGGTCCATACGTCGAGCATAGCTTACATTTTAGCCTTCCATATTGGCATGACAACTGGTCACGAACGGTGCTAGGCAAGTTAGTAATACAACTTTAGATGAGTGCCAAAACTAGTTGGATTTGTCTCAATAAAAATGTCGTTTTATTTCGTCTTAGGAAGAACTAGACTCATGTCGGTCACCTAAAACGTCATCTATATAATTCTAGGGCAGTGTTTCTTCAAAGTATGTGTCGGATGCAGGACAACTTCGTACTTCATAAAAACGTTCCTCTGACGGTTGCGAGGAAAAGGGTACTCTTCATTTTTAAGGCACACCGTTAACTTTTGCTTTAGATTTCCAGCACTTTTGTTTTATCGTCAAAAGGAGATAGAGCGGAGGGGGTGGAGTCATTGCGCTCCGTGATATCTAATTTTCTACCAATTTGGATGCCGTAAAAAGGTATCACTTTTTAAGTTGTCATGGGTTAAACGGTACTATTGAGCGTGATCTACCTGATTTTCGCCTTGGACTTCTTTGTAGCATCAGGTGAGAAGCCGACAACTGACTGAACAGCCTTTCACTGTCGAGTCGCACTTCGCCTTCGCTCTTGTAAACCATGCCCCGCCTGGCTGCCACCTCGTTTGTAAAGGTGAAGAAAACCAACTGGATGGACGACCTGCTGCAGTTTGCATGCGCTGATCATTTCGACGAGAATTACTCAAAAGACATTGCAATACTGCCGCTGTTCAGATTACCGAGGGGTGATAATTTTCAATTATCCTTACTTACGAGCAAACTCTGCGACGTTTAAAGTGGACAGTATCTTGTGCCTCGAGGATATCTCAGCTGGGATTTGTAGCAAATAGTGACGTGTGATAAGTTGGTCCAGACGGTCACAACGTGATGAATCTGGATATAAAACCCCAATGATGTGATGAATTGCGGTGGATTCACATGCACGGGCGTGAGCAGACTGTCTATGCTAGATAACAAGCAACCTATTGGAGTGGCTTTATTGCCATTTATTACGTTACATATGATAAAGTCAATTATTCTCCAACAGGACAATGCCTTCACATATATGTCGAAGGTCAGAAAAATCGGAATACTCTCTCGCGAAGTACACCCGTTAGACTGACCAGTACACAGTCTCCATCGAAACCTGACTGAAAACTTCTAGAGCATATAATTTCTCGGCCACTGTACAAAAATGACGAGTCTACCATACTACGTCTGAGCTGAAGGTTGCACGGAGACGACAGTGGCGTAATTTGAACTCAACTACATTCGATTCCCTTGCTATGTGCATTCCGAAGCGCTTTACAAAAGTTATCTGAAGAACCCTTTAGGTGAAACTTACAATTTTGTTGCAACAAAATTTCAACATTTTTCTGCCAGGCAGGGCGTTAAAGATCTACACTCTTCAAACTATAATCTGAGCTAGATTTTCTACGAGTAGTGTTCATGCAGAATGGCTACCCAATACACTACATTCAGAAGGCAATGCAGGCAGTAGAGTCGAAACTTAAGTCAGCTTCTGTGAATAAGAAACTTGCGTTTATTAGTCTTCCTTTCAAGGGAGATTCCATAGCTGAAGTTATCTCAAGAAAGCTCAGAAAGTCAGTCGAAACAACCTACCTCGTGCCCGAGTTTCCGTTCAACACCCGTTATTTTATCACAACTCAAAGACAAACTTCCATGTTCTACAACCAGTTGTTGTGTGTACTCATTTGTTTGATCCTGTGGAGCATTATACATTGGTCGTACTGCGAAGCAGTTGTCTGATAGGGTGTGTGAACATCAACCTGTGTAGTTGAACAGCGGTGATTAAAACGGTTTCAAGCGCGATCGTTGCTCACCTGACCGACTCTAATCATTCTGCCAGCAAGAAAGATGTTCTTCAGACTGTTTACCGAGTACCAAGGAATCGATCAACAATGGTGAGACTCCGAATGTTGACCGTTACCAAGGCCATTATTATCCGACTGCATATTCCTGATCTCTGCGCTCAGTTCCTGTGGACAGTTAATCTACTGTGGCTTACAATCAGTCAAGCTTACAAGTTGAAACAGTGGTTACGTAACTGCTAGTAAACACGTCGTCCATAACCTCTATTGACCGTTTTTCTGACTCACCTTAGTTACTGTTTTCATATTTATTGTGTCGTAATTGGCTTGATGATCAGACACAGAAAACAAGTCTTGTTCGCTACGTTGTCGTTCAATGGGTATTTTCGAACGAATCGACATTTTTCAATGGCATTTTAAGAAAGATGCAAATTCCTGTTCTGCTTGTGATATCCTTATCTATACTAGGCGCCGGTGTTTCGAATTTAGGTTTGGACAATAATTTCTTCGTGGGACGTATGTTTAAGAATATATGTGAGTGCAGCACACCCGCCCACAACCTAGTGTGGCTGATTCGGCATAACAGGACTTGGCCTTTGAATAAGGCCAAACAACCGCCCTTCCCAGGCACTAACTATACATTTCTTCTAGGATATTCTACGTCATTGTTCAGGTGAACGGCGGCCCGAGCCACAGTACCTTTTGGTCAGGCTCATGGCTGTTATGATGATGATGATGATGAGCTAAACATTTCAAGAAACCAATTTCGTGTGTCAAACATCAGATGCTGATGAACACTAACTTGGCAATTCACTGCATAGGAGCCGATCATAAACTGGATTTTTATTTTTAATGCTTCACTCCTCATTGTAAAGTTCTTCTTGTTTACCCTATTTTCCCACTGCGTTCATACCGGCCTTGTCTTTAGTTTGTCTGTGTGAATTTAAAATGAATTTCAAGTTGAACATCACCCACAATTGATCGCAGCTGTCGCATTCCCATAAACTTTCCAGTCGGCCCCACTCGAACAGCAGAAGCACTAGACTCGAGTTTCGCTCTCATTAGAGCTCATCAGTAGTGCATATCATCGCCACTGTCGGTCCATGGGGCAACCGTGTTTACCACTGCGCCATTGACCTCACGTTAGGCACGACCGAATTATCATATGTGAACGCTAAACCACTTTCACTTGTGAGTAATGATCAGGTTGCCTGATCATCTCGAAATGGAGACACAGCTACTGTCTGTTAACTCCAATCGATAACCCCGCGATTGGGACTTCCTAGACAGGTCGAAATCTCCTATCTCGTCAAATCTGCTAGGCGATATTTTAGATTAATGGTGATGTTCAACTTGAAATAAACCAAATCCCCGACTACTCATCAGTAATTTAAAATGAATTGTCTGATTGATTTCTGTTCACTTCATTCGCTAATCGATTAGTATCTGCACTTCTAAACTACTCACTCATCTGCTTGTTACCAATCCACACCCACTAACTCTGTCATTGCCTATCTCATTTCCTGAACCACTGAGAAGAGAAAAATCTGAAATGTTCAGACATGTCACACACGCCATCAGAAACCAGCTATGATTGCTAATTAGAAAAACTACGATTTCGCCTGTATGCACCCATCCCTTTACCCACTCAGTGATCAGATCGCGTATGTAACTGAAGGAAACGAACGAAATATTCCTCGAGCACACATTTTACATAACAATTTTGACCTTATCCAAATTCAAACGGGAACAAAATACTTGTTCTGTCCGCCACAGTGATTCGTCCATACCACTATCATGCATTTGTTTTTGGGTAGTCGGATTTCAGTCCTTTGTCACGTGTTAGCGTATGTTGGCATGCGCGTAGTAAAGTTGCTTATTCAGTGTTCAGTTTTCAAATGGGCGTTGATCCTTCCTCGATCCGTGTAGGCTGGGGCCGGCTTAATGGTCACAGAGGTAGGTCATGACAGGACTGCTGGTTAGAGGTTAAAGTGTGTGGCAGAGTCGAATAATTTCGTTTGTGAGTGTATGATCGGCTTGCGATTGGACTCAGATGACAAATGACGTAATCTGCAATCTGCAAGGTGGAAATCGTGCCGTGAGTGTGCCACGGTTTTCGACTTTTACGTTATCCCTCTGGAAGTCAGTCAATACCACGTCTATCAAATTTATTGCAGCTAGTGTTCACCCGTACATCTCCAGTGATGCTCGGCCCACGCCTCTAAACCGTATCATGAGTGGATACGCAGTGCTTCCAAGCGTACGCAACCGTGGGAATAAGAACCCATTGGGGAGTTTATGTATAAAACGGTCTTGATCAGATGTGGACCAGTTCATCGACAGCGTGAAAGAATAAGAACGCAGTCAGTGTGAATGTACTTTTGTACATTCACAGTGACTGCGTTGTTATTTGCCACCCGGCAGTGGACAGGCCGTCGTGCTAAATCAGTCCTAGTCGTGGGCTGCGTTTATCCAATTGTAACAACCGGCAAGTCGATGAATAATGGCACTCATCGAAGGTCAGTCATCTAAACAACCGATAACGAGACACGTGCATAAAAGTTCAGGGAGCAAAGAATGATAGTCATGTGTCTATCATGTTCAGTCCGCGGTGGGTAGGCCAATTTTCTGTCCGGGAACATAAGTAATCACACACATTTCCTAGCCTGATCGGTAATCGGTCGGGTTCACCAATATGTAGTGGACTACCAGCAACTCAAAACGCCTTTCCTGAAGAGCAATCGAAACGTAGTCCCAACAGACATCCAACTAAAGAACGCACTGGGGTTTGGAAACCAATTGTATATTTCCGGCAATGTTTGGAAGTGAGATAAGCAGTTAGCTCTACCCTAGTTTGGGACCAACGGCAGCAACCAAGAGAAGGAAGAAAAGAAGCGCGAGATGGACTACAACCCATTCGGCAGCACTCAAAAGCGCACCAAGCGAAAAGTGTGTGGAACCTTCGGGTGCGTTAAACAACGCTGGAATAGGTCCAGGCTAAACGACCTTGAAGAACGGCATAGTAGATGAGTCGTTAGAGAATGGGCAAGCATTCGCTGCGTGCTATTAGTTACACGACTGAAGAAAGTGACCTCATATAGCAGGGGCACACAGAATCATGCGTACAGAGTAAACAACCTGGAAAACATGGTTGCAGCCGGGATCTTCAAAGAATCCACACGTTCGCTGGACACTACAGGTCTCATAGGGAGGCGGTTTTGCCCAGTGTGCAACTATTTTCAACAGATACCTGACAACCCACGTCAGTTATTCAATCTTATCCAGTAGACCGAATAAACTTTGTGTCCTTCTTGGGAATACAGTGGTTTACCAAGAACTTACGACTAGTTACACATGTGCCATCTGATAGAACACATTCTAATGATATTTATCACAACGCTGTAGAGCCTATCTTTTTGATAATTATGTGGGTCAAGCAGAACTGACCAATTTTGCTGTTCTTGGGGTATATTAATATTAATGAAGTAAACCATCCTTAAGCGTGCGCTAGCAACTCATTGACATGGGGACTTTCCACCAACTCGAACTTGTTCATAATAACCACGAATGTACTGACTAGGTGTATTTCCTTCGAAAGCTTGCACACTAGTCAACACTGCACCATGTATCAACATGTGGAATTGCACTTACATCCTCATGACTGAGCTAATACTGAAATAATTGTAACACAAGATAAAAATCTTATTCAATAAACTCTTGGGAGAACTGCACCGAACGCGCGGTTATTAGTGTATGGTAAAGGCAGTATGAATCATCAATTTAAAGATCTTCAGTGCATACATGATTTCACTCACCAATCGTCGACCGTATCCATATGGCTGAAGAGCCCAACAAGGATACCGAAGTATCAGAACAATCGTCAGCCAGAACAGAATAATTAGCTTTCCCAGAGTAAACAGTTTCCGAGATTCTCTTAAGGCAGATTCAATAGAAATGTCCGCGATCCGCGACATCTTGGTGGTCCGCGATAGATCAGTTATGGAATCCGCATCGCACAAAAAGTACACACACACACCAAAAGAAAACTGGTGGCAACGGTGGGAACTGGAGAGCTGTATGATGTTCCAGATCGCAGTTTGCAAAATTAGGCGCGTGTCGTGATCGCTACTGTGACTGCACTTTACAAACACACGACCAAAGATGGTAGACTTGAAATTACTTCCGTCGCAGTTGCAACAGACGTTTGCGTACGCGGCCGGCCGGCAATCTCAGTCGAAGAACATACCGGACAAGCCGAACTGCTCTCCAACTACGGCAACGCTCCCAGGGCGAGCACACGCGCAGAGCACAACAGACACGGTTAAAGTGCAATCCCACCAATCACTGTCCGACGGTCGGTTTCGCCGTGCGAAGTGCGACCACAAGGCGCCCTGGAGTGTGATTGGCCATTGTGATAAGGACGCACAAACTTATTGGCTGGCGTACCAGACCGACGCCCCCATACGGATGAATCGCGACGAGTGCTATACCGGTCGGTGGGTCGATCAATGTGAGGCCGGTTAATGCATGTCACGTGATCATACGGTGGTGGCATTTACTGTCCGATAACTTCTGGCCGACGGAATGGACCATGCGTCTAGGGAATCTAATTTCCGTGTCCGGGTTGTCAGCGCACCGATCATAAGTGGTTTCACTGAAACCAACCTAATGCATGATGCTTAAACAATATCGTATGTCGGTTCCACTTAGTTGCCAGTGCTGAATAAATCAGTTGCACGTGTGCCGTGGATGGTAAAATTGTGACTGAAACTAAGAGTCCAAAAAGCATGAAGCGTTATTTGGCAGCACTAAAGCGCTTGACACTATACAGGAACGAATTTTTGCGTTCTCCTTAGCATGATTTACTTGCCTTTCTGATTATGTGGGTGTCGAGTTTGACCATACATCGAATGTAGGCTTGGTTTTTGTGTCGCCCACTTGCACGTGTGTCATGTCTCATTGATACATGGCCGATTCTGGTTTTAGTTGAACGAATCAGGATCATGGAGGTAGTAGACTAATGGAGTGAAACAGTGGTACTTGTGTTAGTCAAATCCGAGCGGATCTTTATGAAATCGATACAGGAATTTTTACTTATCTACTCATTTGATGAACTTGAGAATAAAGAAAGGGAAAACAAAAATGGGATTAAAGATAGATAAAAGTAAAGTTGCAAGCCAATGGATTAAGCATTTACATTATCGTTAGCGAATAATTGTTTAGCTTAAGGACTACAGGCTGGAGGAGGTTGTGAAAAAAGAATACAACGGCTAAACACGGTATGCACTGCTTGAGTGTATGTCACAAACTACATTATGTGGAACCCATTGTTAGGTCAGTGTCGACGAACAGTAGCTGAGCCCTAGTCTCTTGAAGTAGATTGCTTCTTGCATTACTTTGAGTTGTATGCATCGTTGAGTCCGTTAGAGAGAATCTGGACTACTTCATGTATGAAAATTATTGCGGTGGCAAAAAGGCTGTCAAGTGACTCGAACCCCCTAATACATTAGGTATACTGTCCACCATTCACTCAGCCACTCCCACGGAACAGCCAGCGTTTTGTCTGTCGGTGTATCTCTTCTTACACAATCCACATTAATCATTAACTGACTGGTTATTACCTTTGCTATAATTATAATTCGTCGCTATACTTTCGTTCCCGAGAACATCTTTCTAACTGGCAAGTTGAACACCAGCTTGTTTGTTGTTTCACCGTTCAGTCAAAATTGTAGTGAGAAGTTGTTCGATAAAGAAAAGCCTTGACTGTCCAACTCGCACGTTTCCACGTCACGCGCACGTTCGTATTTATGAATCGGAATTCCAGACCACAAAACAGCAATCCTTCCATTTGAGTGTCGGATGTACCTTTGCTCCCTTCTGCACATTTGGTTGACGCCATTTGTCGTGGATTTTTGCATACTATTTCTCACCCGTCGACCCGAATTCACTTAATGATGGCTTGTCTGGTCGTTGCTGTTGTCCGCAAACCATTCGCCACGAGCTTTGACCATATCTCACCACCGCATTACGATATTCTGCTGTTATGTCTGCACTACGCACTGAAGTAAGAACTCAAGGGATGCAGGAGGAACCTTGTGTATCGTGGCTGAGCCAGCATGAAAGTGAATTACATGTGCTGACAGCGAACGGATCGATGGACCAATAACAAGCCGAGGAGAAAAGGACCGACTTTGTCTGGACGCGCTAGCCAGAGTGCGCACGTGACCTTTGCTACCGGCAGTTGTGAAACGGGACGGTTCACGTGAGTGAGCGATTATGTGCATGTGTGTATGTGCATGCACGGACCGGCGTCCGCCAGTTCAACGAGCAGTTATTGCGCGGCCGAGAACGAAAGCGCGCGGTACACAAAGGAACCATCGCTGCCATAGGTCGTGGTGGCATGACTATATGGCGTTGCGATGTGCGCGGCCGCGAGTGCG
>JTDE01009105.1:6232-18689 GCA_014338405.1 Paragonimus skrjabini miyazakii | reverse complement strand
CGAATTAAATATCCACGCAGTAAATACTTGCCCTTTTCGAATCGCGCGCGTCGATCGTTCATGAATCCCGTTACTCTTTAGGACGATCGGGATGAAGCGAAATCCCGCCAGATACTAAGCGACGTCGGTGGTGGAGCCGCTTCAATATGAGCGATACCATCTCTTGCGAGGTGCCAGCAAGATGGGGAGTCGTGGTCGAAATTCGCCCGACTCCGGCTCGGTCCGCAGAATGTGATGAATGCGTCGAATATGGCAGGAGCCATGTTCCACGTAATCGGTAATGGTTTCGGGGGACACCCGTAATGATAACATCGCGAGGTCGGTCAGTGGTTACAGTTTTCTTCTAACGGACTTTCGCTTCTGGCGTTCAGTTCATGGTATGTCAGGGTACACCCGGGCCCGAGAGTCGACCAACAGCATATGTACCGCTAGTCATATTAGATGACGAAAGCACTACCCTTGCTAACCAAGGTTCGTCAGCATGTGGCAAATCCATTTTCCTCGCTAGCCTCGTGATAGAGTTTAGGACACATGGATTCATGCCCCTTTTAGTACAAAGGCTCCTCCAGAGCTCTCGATCACGAGACTTTAAGCGGCTGGTCGCACATCTTGGAAGGTTCTGAACAATTGCAGAATGCTCCCGAACAGAGGAACTCAACATTTTGGGAGCAGCGGTGTTTGTAGTCCTGAAGATTTCCACTGACCTCACGCCATCAGTAAACAGTTTTTGCGAACAGTAAGGCTGAGCTTCTTAAGTGCGGCGGAGCGGGGAACCCAAGAATTCTGTCTTGTTTGCTTGCTCGCTGTTGGCGGGTTGTCAGCAGTGATGGGCATAAGTGTTATCGCAACAACTGGGGTAACCCTCTTTGACTTTGCTTCTGAAGCAACTGACGGATGTGATGCTGTGCCTGTAATACGTGCGTTACATACCTCACTTACTACAGCCAGTGAGTCATGGAATGTTGCATCCCTGCATATGGTTGGGTTTTGACCACAGAACAAGCAGCCTGCCGTCCGTCCCATAACAGAGGAAAAATGATGGGTGCAGTCCAGCTGTGTTGTTGTCAACTGTTTGTAAACCCCACTAGACACACCTAGACACAAGATGTGGAACCACATGTCATCCACCAAGCACTGCATAGTGTGGTCCCTCGGGCGAACATACATTACACAGGCTCCACAGTTAGGCCTCTCTGCCACCACTGGTGAATTGGCGCAGGTTTAGATATATGCTTCGGGTGACTATGCGAATATGAATCAGTGAATTCGTGAGTCTCGAAATTCTTAAAGTGAGTAAATAATTAATTACTATCCAACCGACGTGTACAGAAATTCGAACTCAGTAATTTTAGCTGCTAATCCACTGACTCGGGACCAAAGGCCGAATTTACCTGGATCCACTCGGTACGAAGTGGATGTGAGCATTAATCACTTAACACATGTAACAGCACTCTCGAGGACCACACACAGTACCAGGAGCAAAGCAGAACCGCATGAAACTGTTTTCACTGGTTTCATTGATTTCACTGGTCTCTTGAGGCGAAGAAAGTGCAAAACTTGTGAGGAGGCCGCGCCTCGGGCTTTTTTGGCATGAGTATTTTTTCGATTGTTTCTAATCTTCTGGCAACTTCAGTTCCGAAGCGGACGTTGACTGGCCACTCGTATCGCCTAGTTTCGTGAACCTCTGAGTGAATGAACGGGTGTTACATGGATGCGTGCTGAACATGGTAATCAGCATTACAGCACCATAGCTTGGAAATGCCATGGTATTTTTTGGTGGAGTAATGTGTATGTAAATCCACCTCCAACGAGGTTGCGTGAAACAGAAACAATAACCGAAACAAGGAGAATAGGTGTTGGGAGTATTAATAAAAACTTGACTTCAGCGAGTACAGCATCAATGGGTGCTTAGTGCAAATTAACCTGACTTCAAATAACTGAGAGTCTAACAATGCCTTAAAACGTCTTGCAGAAGGACAGCTAGCGAACTCAGAAGGAGTGCTGTTCCACTGTTCAATAACCTTATGAGAAAAGTGTTGTTACTTGCGGGAGGTCCGAGGACGGAACTAGCAGAACTTTCTTCCATGTACATACCGACCGTTTTCAGCCGTTACGATGAGATGTTCTAAGAGGTCTACACTGGAGGATAAATGTGTGAGAAGTATATCACTGCTGAGCCATGGACGTTCAACTGGGTACAGATCATGAACATCATATCGAGACTCGAACGTAGTGTTACTTAAGCAGAAGAATATGTCTTTCTCCGAGTCCGTACGCATGACCTCATTGGCTTAACCAAGTAGGGGTCTTATACAAACCCTATAACGCACCTTGAATTATTCATTATCTGTCCACAGGAAGCTGTGCTCAGTCACCTTGGAATGGGGAAATCTCTTTTGCCGCCATCTCGTGAAGACACGCACGACGATTTAAATCACTTATTGTCGGTGAGAGGAAGACACCAACCGTCCGACCGAAGCTAAGTCCCGTCCGAATCAGTCTGCAGTACATCGGAATGGGTTCTATTCCCCAGTGTGAAATCTCCAGCCCAAAGAAGACCGTTGCCGGAAATAAGTCTGGAAGAACCTTGTTACAGATATGACAAAAATGGAACCAACCACCAGCCTTTAAGAAGGCCCCTGCAAAAATGGAGGGCCTGAGTCGATTCTGACTCTAAACTTTCTACCACCAAGAAGAGAGATAATCCAGCAAAACCACTCCTCGAATGCCATAGGCTGCAGTCCGTGTCTTGGAGCGATATGTAGTACACGGTGGGAACCTTGGCGGAATCGAATGAGATACCTTTTTGTATGGAGCTAACGTCTTTGCCCTCTGTCAGATTGGCGGAGGAAGTAAGCACATTTGGTTGTATGGATGACCAGAAAAGAAGCCAAGTCGGTGGAGGAAAGAAGTATTCGAGGATGGCACATCTCATTCAGTACCTGTTACATTGCCTGCGATGCTGGTAAGACCGACTGGCCGATAGCTAGCCGGAGAGTCCCGGTCACATCCTTAATAACAGGGTCAGCGTGGCTTCCATTCGTCCACTAAAGAGGATCTCACGCCGAAGAGTACGCTAAAAAGGGCATATGGGGATATTCCACCAGACCAGCAGCTGTATTTTTGAAAACCCTACGATGAATCTTGTCAGGGCTCATCGCATCATGTGAATTAACTTTGACTAAATATATTCAGCATCCAATACGAAAAAGTCAGAAGTGCGGGTTGGTTGCCGAAAGATTCGCAATGACAGTTCACGGTGCCCGCTCGACGGTGCAACTTTGCAAACTACTGGCAGGCACTCTCTTAATAACTCAGCCACGACTAGAGAGTAGAAGAAGTCTGAGCCTCTGGCAGTCTCAGAAAAGTTTCTAAGGCTTGTTCCTTCATGGTTGAAGCATGGACCTAAATGAAGAGTTTTTCTTCGGTGCAGCTGTTACAGCGATCCTGTTTTGCGCCAAGTTAGTGTGTTTACGAAAGTTCCGTTTATATCCGTTTTTCGTTTAAGACCTCTGGATTTCCCGTAAGATACCGCCTAACGAGTAAAGTTGAACGGTCATCAAAAAGACTACTTATTCTGCACAAGAGGTGCGACCAAGAAAAAAAAACAGTTTTCGCGATTCACATTAGTCTTCCACATTTTTGGTTCCGTTTAGAGACGCGTGATAATTCCGGACTACAGAATCTTTCAAGAAGGAGTGTATCAGGATGGCTTCTTAAATCATTAAAGCCAACTCGATGGGCATTACGAACTGTGGGCTTTCCGGTGGTGGTTGCGGCCAATAGCAGTAAAATCCAAAGACTAGTGAGAAGTGTTCATTTTGTCTAGCTGAAGTTTTGACGACCGTATCGCGCGGTTGTCAGTTTACCCGGAAATTTTTCCCAGACGTTTCTTGTACCAAAAACGTGTATTTCCTCCTTTGTGGAAAACTCTATACTTTTGCAACTTAACCATACTTACTCAAGTGTACATATTTTTTCACTTGTTTGAATGTCATCGTGTTACCTGAATGCTTATATCTGGCGTGCTTCACTGAAGATAAACCCTTGCTTTTCTGTTTCCATTGCTAAAGGGACTTGGGAGCAACTTTTTACATTCATTTGGTAATGTTTATTCAACTTTACATTTCGCATTTTGACTGTTGACTCTGACGGTTACAGATGAGGTATGCAGCCGATTGTTCTGCACATTTTATTATTCACGAAATGATATCGTAAAACCCTCCATCAACAACATATTTTGAATTCGGTTGTCCTTATTCCTTAAGCGTAGCTCGAAAACGGTTCGGTGGTAATAATTATCACTCAGTATCCAAGGTGGCTCCCATTAGTGATGTTTATATCCTGTAGAGAAGAAATTCGATCAAGAAGATCCCGCGTCAGTAGCCTGACCTGCCATGTTCATGCTGCTCTCCGTATTAATGTCGCTACGGGGGTCAAGAATCCGCTTTCCTAATCGGACACTGACGATTAATTTATCTTGAGTGTATTGGAGTAATAATTCGAAACATTTTCTAAGAAAGTAATCATTGGGATTATAGCATGAGGCAAAATGATAAAAAACCTAGTTCACAGTGTGTACTGGCCACAGAATGTCGGTCGAAGTCGCAGGCCACCATAATTATCGCAGGTGTGATAATTCTTGATGACCACCAGTGTCAGTAGACTCTGCAAAAAGCCATAGTTCTCATTCGAGAGTGGTTAGTTCGGTAAACTGACTGTCCGGAAACACTTGATTCCTTGTCACCAATGTCATGGGGGCTAGAAATACGCAGCAGTAATCGGCATTGACCTTGGGCTAGTTTCCAGACAGCGGCAGTAACGCAGCACGTTAGCCAACGAAACCGTAATGTACTGGGCACTACGTACAACGTAATTACTTGTAGTTAAACAACACCAGTGGAGAATGCTCGGTTATGAATTACAATAACTACAGCCAGGTTTCTGGAATAAGTAATGATGGGAGTTGAGTGTCGAACCAACATTCTGGTTTCCGGTAATTTATTGTGTGGATTCTGACGGCTGTACACGAATGCACAAGCTGCTCCCCGCTTACCATTACGGAGAGCAAGGACAACAACGAAGGAGCCTAGTAGATGGGACAACGAATGAAAGGAGACTGCTGGGAGCGGGAGAGTTGCTAGCCGTTTGTTTCGCGGATGTTTTCTGCATATGTAACTGTGCTGTTGCAAGCGCTACACCTCCGCCTGAAGGTCATTCAGCAACATTACATGATGCTTAACTAGCATTTTTCTTGTTGTAACTTACGGCTACTGAATTTTTTTCAAACTCCTTGTTTTGAAAGGGTGATTTGAGGCTACCATTCTTGAAAGTGTGTTCCATTTTTGATGAAAATAACGTGTGCGATATCATGATACCACTAACGTAACTGCCTAAATGGTGGACTAATTAATTACCTCTTCATTCTTGAGATGCTAACACACCCACCTTCGTTTATTCTAAATTCTTGGGAGGGTGAATTTTGGGCAGGACCATTTAGTAGAACTCCGGAGGCATGATACGGATAACTTCTATTGGGCCACCCCTATGTCCTCAACACTTCCATGCAGCTTTAGAAGTGATGCCACTGGAATGACATCAACGGAAACGGCGTCCCACTTTCCAATATTTGTGCAGGTATCTGAGCGAACACTGCCGGCAGAGAAATCACAACTTTAGCCTTCAGTTGTAGATTACTGTCTGCCTTAGTCCATGCTTTCGTTTCAAGCCGCCGATCCCGCCTCTCCCTTTCTAGCGAAGAGTGACCAAGAGACGTATTTTGGGCTGACCTTGGAAAATTTCAGGGTGCGTTTTCCATGCACCGTCTCGGAGCTAAGCACTGCATGTTAGGTTACTACAAACCAAGACGACATTTGGTGGATTCGTAATGCCTCCTGTTCACTCGTAAAGAGGTTCGTGACGTTAGAAGAAAAAGCTGTAAAAGCTTGCTGGGCTATTTCAGTTAGAGGTATGAGGAAACGGGTACATAACACCATTCCGTGATGAAAATCTGTTCGATTCACTGCTTATGTCCACCCGACACAATAGACGGCCGAGTACGTGATAGATCTAACGTCGTCTTAAGACGCTGCATCGGGAGTGGACGGATAGTTTTTATGTTACCGCCTTCGTTGTCCATCAAGTTCCTTTTTCCGCATCGTACTGTTCTACCAACAACTTGCGACTTTGCGCTTGCCATTATAACCAGCTAATGATAGGCTTATTTCTTTGATACTGGTGAGCATCCATAAGTTTGGGTTCCCGTTTTATGAATAACAAGTGCTATTTCAGTTAGTCCGAGATCTTCTTAATATTCACACAAGAGATTTTAATGAAAGTAAAACTTCTAAAGCTATTCAAAAGCCCCTAAGCTGGAGTACTACAGTGTTTTCCCTTTGAGAGAATTTTCTTTAACTTTCATCTTAACCTGTGCTATAGGTGCAGTTGAGAGGATTATCGCCTTCTGAGTAATTTCCACACTAGCCAGGACGACGGCTATATGACCGTTTAGGGACTGTAGCGGTAATTTCATTTAAGATAAAACTCAACGCTACATATCCATCGTACTGCCTATGAAGAAAGCAAAAATTAATATTGAATTAAAAAGAATGCGGCGTTTGTAACCAGAGAATTTCTAGCTCCGTTAACTTTCCGTGTTGCCCGCTTAGCCAACCAAGAGTATGACGGCGTTCCAGCTGTCGTTATGCCCGCAGCCTGTGCGTAATGGAGGAGTAGCACCACATTTCGACTGTATACAGTGGTCTCGGCTGAATCCACTACACTTCAAGTGGTACCGCTTCTGGTAAACATGAAACCGTCTTGTATGGATGTTTTGCACCAATAACGGTTGTAAGTGCAGGTTATGTCGATGAATGTCTGCTGAATTGTAGCCCTTCTGAATCTAACGGGAGTTGTCGGTTAGAAACAGCAATACAGAGTGAATACTAGGTTTTCAGCAGTTCAAAATACGGATGCGATAAAACACCACCATACCTACCGGCAGACTCCTTTGGTATTTGATTTTTACCATTTATTGGTCACTTTCCAACATGACCATGATTACTGTTTCAGGTATGACCCTGGAAACTGCAAGCTGACGTGACACCACATTCTTCGATGAAGTCTTGAACAACGCGTGACCCAATTTTTCACCGATACGTACGTTCAAGTTGATTATGAACTACAGCACACTGCCCCTTTTATCACACATTCAACCGATAGTCACATTTGTAGTAATTTCATTTATAAGTATCGCATGAAACTACGCGCATTGACTGCTCTCGGCCGAGTGTTTCCAACGGATGAGTTGCAGCATGAGCAGTATTTTGATGCGTCTATGTTTCTTGTCTTCCACTGTTCAAAACTGCCTTTCCCGCTTACTGAAATTGTCAGTGTTTAAAGTCGATTGTCGATTTCCCTAAATTTCTTGATGGCACTGACTTTTACCATTACTTACGTACGCTCAAGTTTCTATCGCGCTTGACTCGCAAACAAATGCTTGTTTGAAGTAGCTTTTGGGAATGGTTTCAGAGATTTTGTACTGAGTAGGCTCGAATGCTCTAAAGTGCAATTCACAGTAACTGCAATGCAGTGGCTAGGTGTGACAGCGCCGGCCTTCAGAGTGATTTTTCTTTTTATTTGAAAGAAATCCCGAAGCGTTTTACGCCAACCCGATCAGTACATAAAAATCCAAGCCCGGCGGTTTCAGTAATTATATTCCAAATGTTTCAACTGAACCCGATTAAAGGTGGTGTTCGGCAGTAACTTCGGCTCGACTTTGTGGACACCAGTAAAAAAATCTGACGCCCAGAATGATCTCGAGAACTTCTGGGTGTCTCAAACAGACATGCTTATTTGATCAACCAGTTAATGGTTCATACCGCTCGGCCCCAACAATATCTTACCTCAAAGACTGTTCTGAATCCCCAACAGCCCTACTGCACTCCTACTTCAGTTGCTCGTTAATAGATGTTACGGTCCCAACGAAATAGAAGCGTTGTTAGTTAATGCCCCTTCACAAAGTTGAGGAACACGTTCAGTGTCGCAAACTGTCATCTCATTGCGTTGCGCTGTGTCATATCAAAATCCCGGAAAACCGGGCAAAAGACCATGCCACCCACCGAACGTCATGGGTCCTGGTCAGACTACTCATGCACCATCTACTTACTTCTTGCCCATGATTCCTGAACAAAAACAGTCGTTTCTTGTCACAGCATGGAACTCGGTGACCTAGAGTTAGCCGACCCACTTGGCGGGGTCAAACGAAGAGGTGTTTTAATCTAACCCGGTCATGCGAAATCACTGAAATGTTGCTCGACTGGTCGATACCACCCATGCGGCAGACCGTGCAGTATCATAGTTCACGGTGGGTAGTCCAGCATTCACCCAGCATCTAGAGACAAACCTCATAACTCAATATCAGGCCCCCTATTCTTGCTCACCATCATCAATGATGTTACCATCACCGCGCACTGTGAATGTTATATCTACAGATGACAAGTCCAGGGCTTCCGTATTTGCCTCAACAGCGGAAGATTCACCTCAGTCTGACCTAGACAGGATTTCTAAATGCTGGGTGGAAAACCGATTGTCATCTCACTTAAACAAAAGCATGTCGTTCTACGTTCGTCGAGGCACCACAAGAAAGTATTAAACGACCTTTGTGCCTCTTCTGTCTGTATCGCAGCGGCGAAATCCTGGAGAACCAGGGGGTTTTCCGAAACACGTCCACAATGCAGCGCACAGCGAACGGCGCAATGCGCGTAGGGAAAAAGAATTTGAGTAGGATGCACCAATTCAAACCCACTAAAAAGCGTTGTAATTTAGTGCGATCCGACTTGAAACCAAACACAGCTATGTTCATCCTGTTCAAACCAAGACATTAGACTGCGTTGACTGATTAAAAACGGGCCACCAAATGAACCGTTCGATTGCGTGGACTGTCATTATCCTGAGATCTAGACAACTGAACATGTCCAGCGTTAAAAAATTTCATCTTCGAGACGACTTTCTAATGGTCCGCAATGTCCTGCTTAGACCAACGCATCCTTACACCTGTCTGCCACGACTAAGCAGCAGAACTAGTCTCACGGTAATCTCTTTAAATCATGATAGACAACGGAGCAAATTGTACTGTTGGAAAAATTGCGTTTCTATGCGAGCATTTCGTAATTGGAACACCTGGAGAAATAAGGTTGTCACGTCTTGCTCGCAAGAATAATTTAAATGTTTACTCCATGAGCATCACTTATGTGTAGTGCCTAGTCGGTTAACACTCGTGTCAAGTGCATTGTGGGATGTCAAGCGTGAATGGTAGGTAGTTAGCAAGAAACAACCGAAGTGCTTAACCTACATATGTACCCCTCATTAAGTCGCGCAGTCGATTTTTCTCTGCTTATCAACGCTCTCAGATCCTTCCTTCCAGGCCGGACAGTAAGCGTATTGTGCGTTCAGTGTGTTCTCTAGTTATTAACTCCTCCAATTTTCTCAGTCTGCTGGACAGCTTACTGCTATGAACCACCTTATTTGTTCCGTTTTTCAACCTGTGTACCTAACCTTTTTATTGCCAAGTGATACTTATACGCACATTTCTGACCCAGTGCATAGTAGTTCTTTTATCGCCTACCTCCTCAAGTATCAACGCAACGTTAATACCCCTTTATCATTGTTTCTACAGCGCAATTCGTGATAGGTATCTAAGATCAAGACTTCTTACATAAGGCCTTCCTAGAACTACAACAGAACAGTTGAGTCTATTGAACAGTATCCGCCATGGTTTATCTTGCAGTTTTACGCTCCATCTTTTATTATCAACGAGTTTGCCTCCATCTGGGTATCGTCGAATTACTTTTGGAGTAGCGCGTGTTTCAAAAAAGGCCAGTTATTATTGCGTGCAGGTGTATGTTTCATTTATATCAAATTTCTGCTCCAATTAGCTGAATATTTTGCTTTTTTCTGTTACTAGTGATTGCTTTGAAAAGTTTTGATCACTTTTTGTCAAAAAAGGAATATTTTATCATAATGGCCACTAAGTCAGCTAGTATTCAAAAATTGTCAGTTGCAGACGATCAGCTTCGTGCAAAAAAGGCATGGTGACAACAAAGCGAGGCATAAAATCCTCAGCCACCACCTCCAGCACCTGCTTCACTGTTGCTATTGCTAAGGAGCCAAAATGTGCTGCTAAAGTGGTAATTTTAACGGCAACTGTTAGTTCCGTACCGCGAAGGAACAACACTAAGTTCTGTTCAGTTCCGATGTATTTGCAGATCAGGTTGAAAAAGTAACGGACTTAGAGGGTCAAGTGGCAAAAATACACAGTAAATATGAAGAATCTGCCAACATTTTGCACTGGCTGAATCCGATAGTTAGCATTCTAAATGCCTTAATTAGCAACCATCCTGAGACTACTACTTCTAGTTATGAAGATCTGGTAGCTGCTGGAAGGTTTATTGACACAATAGCTACCGAACTGCACATACAGATACGCTGTGCAAGCAATGTGGTTGTGTTGAACGTGCCTGACAGAATACCTTTGCTGTCAGTGAAAAAGTCTTACTCAAGGCTAGTAGGGTGGAAGACCAGGACTGTCACTGCCTAAGACTTCGCAAGAAGGTACAGCAAAAATGTTGTCTACTGTTATTGCAGTTCGCAAGTGAACCTGTAGTGAATGAGTTCGCCAAAAAAACAAGACCAGATTGTACGTGCCACAAATTTTAAGTCGATAAAATTGTCTGGTAACAAGACACCACTCCAACGGGAAATATAGCGTGCCAATATTTCTCAAGTAAAATAGAACTCGAGTAACAAAACCAACAACCTCATTGGCTTGACCGTTGATCTAGGCTGTTCCACGACTCCCCTAGATTAGCAAGTTGTAACTGGAAACATCGTTACGATGTCCGTCCGCAGGATACTGATAAACTAACCACGTTCAGCTCTGCTGACGTTAGGTGCGGTCAATTATCCCCAGTAATACCCACGATTAGCGCCAAAAATATCTCTCCTATTCATAGACGATTCCCTCCGCCAACCGAGACGCTGACTGGAATGAGTCCTGGACCTGAGATGCCCAAAGTTCGCCAGAGTTTTGGGAGCGATATCTCAAATTTCGAGAAAAATGACGAGGTTGGACTAGCAATCCATCCCCTCCTTACTGTAAGCATTTTCCGCCATCATCTGGAATGACTGTACATGCCAACCGCAGACCCAAAACGCATGAACAGGTCTCCGAACCAACACTGAAACCTGTAAGGTACCTACTAAAAAACAATGTTCTGGATTTGCAACATGAGGGCAAATCGACGGTATTTCATAAACGCTATGTATCTGGTTTTATAAACCACATTTTGAGAGACAGTGCTTCGCAGATGAAAATGAACAGTTGATCCTCTGCTACTTTCGAACCAATCCACAACTATAATATGTTTCATACTCCCCATGCATTACCAAATAGCTCCGCAATACTCTATCCTTCTATCCAAAGCATGTATTCTACTAGTAGACAAAATCCTAACCTATGTACTCCGTCAGATATATCACCACCTGATTATATAACTAGCACAAATGTTCTCTAACCCAGTCTTTTTTTAGTGCACCGTCCGGTATTTAATCCACCATCACCCAGCACCCCTCCCATATCCCACTCAGTCACCCCACCATAATGGCGCTTTTCTAGCGCTTTCTGTTGTGGAGTCAAATCTTTGGGACATCCACTCAAGTATGAGTGGGAAATTGTTACACCCCCTAAACCGGACCTCTCCATATGATATTTTGCAACCTACATCCCCATCTGTCATGCAGTTCTTTAGCAGCTTAAATGTTGTGCCTGACAGGAAAAATTCCATTACTGCATCACTCATAAACGTAAGATCATTTATAAGTAAGATGCACACCTTTAGATCTTTTGCCTTTTGTATAACTCCCATATCAAACACGTTCCTAAGCCACATTACCATTGATGCAGTAAAAATACGCTCTCAGTTAGCTACCATCAAACTTTCTTATCTTCCTGATCCTGAGGGTATACACCCTGTTGCTCTCAAATACGGAGGAGATGACATTCCTCTCCTTTTGCTTAATCTTCATACACTTTTTCTATCATTAGGCTCCTTCCCTCTCCAATGGAAAAATTTGATAATTCAGCCTCGTTACAAAGGTGGCTGGCGACAAGACATCAAAAATTATCGTCCCATTAACCGTGCTTCAATTTGTTCTAGAGTGTTGGAAAGGATAATAAAATGTCGCATGGTTGAATTCCTATCATCACAAAATCTTATAAACCACTCCCAGCATGGGTTCCTCAGCAAACGTTCGTGCATGACGCGCCAGCTGGAATTCTTTGATCACGTTACACAACCAGCTGATTCAAGGAATACAATTATTATCATACTTTTGGACATGCAAAAAGCTTTCGATCGCGTGCCTCACAAGCGCCTTCTGATAAAAATGGCATCTTTCG
>JTDE01009103.1:0-10994 GCA_014338405.1 Paragonimus skrjabini miyazakii | reverse complement strand
GTTTTTGTCTTTCTCTCTCAGGTGGGGTAGTTGCAGGGTCTGACAGCGGTATGGCTTCTGGCCAGCGAGTGAATCAGTCGATACACATGAGCAGGTAATTGTAGCCTCGCGAAGGTGGAAGTTACCCGATGAGGTCCAGGTGGACATCTTCAAAACGATCGTCGGGTGTTGGAAATGATCCCAGGGGGCTGTTGGTGTGTTGGTTGACTTTGGAACGCTGACATGCAAGGCAACGACGAGCCCAATGCCGTACGTCCCGATTCATGTTAAACCAGACGAATCGACCCGCAATCAGCCTTAATGATGTGCGTATACCTGGATGTGACAGGTTAAGCAACGTTTCGCAAACTGATCTTCGTGAAGATTTTGGCACGATTGGCCCGAGGTATCCCAGCGTATTACCAAATATAATGGTACCAGGGGAAGATGTCAATGGAACACTGACAATACGTGAGTTCGTGCGTTTCATAGCATCCATAAACGTGCAATCGGACTGTTGTTGTGCAGCTATGTTGTGACGTGAGATCAAGTCGGTGGCTGTAGCCACGCTGTGCATTTGTGATAGAATATCCGCGGCGCAGTTTGCAGCTCCGGAGACATGACGAATGTCCGTAGAAAAGTGGGCTATGTACACCAGCTGTTGAGTTTCTCGAGGTGAATGCCTATCGGAGTGATTCCGCAAGGAGTACACGAGAGTTTTGTGATCCGTGAAAGTGATGAAATCACGGCCTTCGAGTGCGTGGCGAAAATGGCGCACAGCCCTGTACACAGCTAAACGTTCACGACCGAAGGTGTTGTATCGTGATTTGGTATCGCTGAGGCGTTGAGAAAAGAATGCAGTTGGTTCCCAAGCCTCGCAAATTTTTTGCTGCGGCACTGCACCTATGGCTGTGTCCGATGCATCTACGGCGTTGCTGATTGGTGCGTCCGGCTGTTGGTAATGCAACATGACTGCAGAGGTGAGTGTCTCCTTTACGGTGGCGATGGCGGTAGTGGCTTCGGAGGTTAGTTGTAAAGTACGTTTATTGTCACGGATTAGATCAATCAGAAGTTGCGTAAGCTTGGCGCAGTTGGGAATAAATCATCGATAGTAATTCACAAATCCATTGAAGCGGCGAAGCTTGGGAATTGTGTCGGGAAGCTGACACGATCGAATAGCCTCGACCTTAGAATCGAGCGGTTTGATCCCTTCGGCCGAAATTCTGTGGCTCAAAAATTCCAACGAGGCGTGACCGAGTTCGGACTTAGCTCCGTTGACGGCAAGGCCATATGATGCTAAACGTTGAAATAACATCCGTATATGGATGATGTGCTCTTCCGGGGAAGAGCTAGCCACGAGGATGTCGTCTATGTATGCACAAACGAAATCCAATCCACGGGTGACTTCATTGATCAGATGTTGGGACGTTTGTGCAGCGTTACGAAGACCAAAAGGCATGCGCACAAATTCAAACAAACCGAACGGTGTGGTGATAGCCGTTTTGGGTATATCCTCTCTTGCCACCGGTATCTGGTAGTAGGCGCGGACGAGGTCGATCTTGCTGAAGATTGTTTTACCTGCAAGGCTGGTAGTTAGATCGTGGATATGTGGCACCGAGTACCTATCTGGAGCAGTGGCATTGTTCAATCCATGATCATCTCCACAAGGACGCCAATCACCTTCTGTCTTCTTTGGCATCATGTGCAGAGGAGATGCCTATGGGCTGCCGGAGGGGCGGATTATACACATATCCAGCGTGTGTTGAAATTCGGCCCGAGCGACGCGCAGTTTGTCTGGTGCCAATCTTCGTGGTCGCTGAAAAGCTGGTGCGCCTTTTGTTTTGATGTGATGTGCCACGTCCGAAACGGCGGCCGGTAGCTCGTTAGATGGACGGGTCAACTTCGGGAATTCACGCAATACCGCTCGGTATCGATCACCACCGCTTGGTTCGGTAAGCAGTGGGCTGAGGACATTCATCGGGAGAGTGGTCCTCATGGTAGATATACTCGTTAAAGGATCTAGGAGTTTGTGATGGTCTGCGTCGACAACTAACCCAAAATGCTTCAAAAAGTCCATGTGCAAAATGGCATAGTTTTAATAAACCCTCCTCAATTCAATATCCCGCGAATCGCTCGTGCTTACCTCCCTCGCATTACAAGGGAACAAATAAGCACGTATACCCATACCCCCACCCAGGAAATAAAAGGATGTATCTATTATCAACCCCTAATCTTAGGCCTTTTCCTAACAATAGCAATCTCTCGCGTAACACACCTTTTGAAGCAAGACTTAATCAGAACCCGACTATTTCCACCAGAGTTGATTATCCCATGCTTAACGCCCTTTTTGATACGAACAGCCCCCGTACTATTAGTGCTCACCTGCATGCAACCCGTGTTCCCTTCGCTGACGACGTGCATGTAGATATGACCAACCCATTTCAACTTTACCCTTTATTATTGCGTCACACACCGTTCAAACCTCCCCTGCCCAGTCCACCTCCCATATCCCCACTACCCCACCACACCTTACTGACACTTTTCCAAAATTTTCTGTCATGGACTCAGACGCAGGAGACATTCCATTAATCATCGATGCGCTCACCATAACCGCAACTGATCAAGCGACGTCATCGGGGTCTCTGAATCACGAAGACCGTTCTGTTTTTGACATTTTTAACATTGACATTTCTAAAGGTCCAAAAATGACGCAGAATAAGGAAAATATACTAAGTTTAATGCTTTTGAATGCACGCTTACTTGTCAACAAGATGTGTATTTTCAGATCTTTCATCTTCTTATATAGTCTTTGCAGTATTTTCATCACTGAAGCCCGGTGTACCCCTGAGACTTCAAACACACAACTGAATATTATAGGTTATCATATGTTCCGTAAAAATCGCGGTACAGGACGTGGCGGTGGATGTTTAATTTACTTAAGGGAGCATTATTCTGCAACCATACTCGATGAGCCGTGTCTTGATAGAATTGATGACTCACTGTGACTATCAGTGTCAACTGATTCCTGTGATCTACTCTTAGAATGCGTCTACAGACAACCCAACGCCACTCGTGACGACATGACTAACCTTATTAATGGACTGAATTGTGTATCAACATTGCCCACACAGTACAAAATCATTGGTGGAGATTTCAATATGCCCAATATTTCTTGGATCTCTTTCACAGCCCCTGCCAATCAAGCGGAGTTTCTTGCATGTATCCAAGTAAATGATTGGTGCCAACACGTTTTAGCACCTACCAGACTGGACCACACTTTAGTTATCATTTTTACAGCAGATTTCACTTCTGCTAAAACATCCGTCCTAGAACAGTTTCCAGGAAGTGACCACAACGTGGTGAATTTCATGTTTGACCTAAAACCTGTAAAATAGTCGAACATAATATGTTATCGCCAAATAAAATTCATCGACTGGAACATGTTTGCCACTCTGTTGAGGTCCTTGGTGTGGAACACATTCTTTCTGATCCCTGACCCTAGTATTACAACTGAAGTATTTAATGAAACCTTCAGGTTTTGTATGAATACCTTAGCCCCGGAAAGATCAAAACGCCGTAATGTATGTGGTAAAGGCAGTATCCTCACTTCAAAAGAGCAAAGTAAGCTCAAAAGTCTGAAATCGCGACACTGAAAAACACGATTTCTCCCTTATAATTGAAATGCATAGAATGTTCGGCATTATGAAAAATAGAACTAAAACGCTCCACTTAAATGTGGAAAAAGTGCGTTGTACAGCAAAGAGAAGAGCTCTGAGCTGGTGCAGTTATTGGAACGCAGAAACTGTGCAAGAGACCCTAGTATCTCAACAGTTACACTAAAGAACAAAATCACCGTAGATGATCCTGTAACAATCTGCGAGGCTTTCAATTCATATTTCGCTGCCTCCTTCAACATTGAAGAAAATATATTGCCTCCACTTCTCCCTGTAAAAACAAACACTTTCATAAGCTACGTTACTGTTAATGCAGTAAAAATACGCTCTCAGTTAGCTACTATCTAACCTTAATATTTATACATTTTCTCTATCATTAGGCTCCTTCCCTCTCTAATGGAAAAATTCTATAATTCAGCCCCGTTACAAAGGTGGCTCGCGAAAAGACATCAACAAGTATCGTCCCATTAACCGTACTTCATTTTATTCCAGAGTGTTGGAAAGGATAATAAAATGTCGCATGGTTGCATTTTTATGATCACAAGATCTTATAAACCACTCCCAACATGGGTTCTGCAGCAAACGTTCGTGCATGACGTGCCAGCTGGAATTCTTTGATCAAGTTACAAAATCTGCTG
This sequence comes from Paragonimus skrjabini miyazakii, assembly GCA_014338405.1. Lineage (NCBI taxonomy): Eukaryota > Metazoa > Platyhelminthes > Trematoda > Plagiorchiida > Troglotrematidae > Paragonimus > Paragonimus skrjabini miyazakii. Next base: position 6,703 of record JTDE01009103.1, on the reverse strand, counting down.
ATTCAGGGAATGCAATTATTATCTTACTTTTGGATTCGCAAAAACTTTTGATCGTGTGCCTCATAAGCGCCTTTTGATCAAAATGACATCTTTCGGTATAAGTGACCCATTGTTCAGCTGGTTTGCTTCATATCTTGCAGACCACACACAAACAGTTAAACTAGGAGATAACAGCTCAACGCTCGGATCAGTCACCAGTGGAGTAGTTCAAGGAAGCGTCCTGGTGATCCCAATTTTTCTTTAGGAAATATACGAATGGACTTCCTGTCATTGGAATCTTGGTGTCAAACTTGATTGATGAAATTCTCAGCCAGTAAATCCACCATCGTTGCACACGGTTGTCATATACCAAATGACTTTATAAAGCTGGATGGTCATGGTATTTCAACTGCCAACTCAGTCCGCGACCTGGGTAACGTTACTCAAACTCATTCAATTTTGCTGAACATATATCTTTTTTGATAGCTGAAACTAGACGAACGATTGGATACATTAAGCACTCATTCTTCCTTCCTGCAGCTTGACTACACCTTTATAAGCTGTGCGTACGACCCCAACTTGAGTACTGCACGTTCATATATAGTCACTTGCACAAGTCTGATAGGCTAGCTCTGGAAAGTCTCCAACGTACCTTCACGAAAGGTTTAGTTTGTTATCCGTCTTCTCTGAACTACAGAGAACGTTGCCAGACGCTTGAACTAGATCCTCTTTGGCTACGGCGTTTGGAGCTGAACCTTGCACTCATGTATAATCTAGTTTATGGCAATAAATTTACTGTCAAACTGGCGATTCGCCTCCAGCATAGCCCAATATACAACATCAGGAACAAAGAGTTCACCTTGATGGCTCTTACATCTCGTAGAAAACTGCGTTCAAATTTTTCCTAGTGAAATATACCTACATTTGGAACAAACTCCCACATGCAATTAGAGCCAGTAAGAATATACATCAATTCAAACGAGACTTAGAAACTTTCCTGACATTGAGGAACGTCATGTCTGTTTTCAAACTCTGCCTGCTTGAAGTCGATATCTTTGAAAACAGACCTGATAACATCTGAACATCTGATCTCGTCTAATAACATCTGAAGTGTAAACCTATACCACACTATGCAACGCCATATACACTTCGAACTAATCACAGTTATCAACTTCATCATTCGGGACATCTATTAATTTCGAAACTTATTATTTATCCAACAGGATAGATGATGTACACAGTTATGTCCAAAACTTGCAGCTGGACAACAAAATTATAGCCAGCATATAGTAACATCATACACACTCCCGTTCGTAGTCACCAAATGATCTTGGTATACTATTACTCCATACTTAATGATTACCAGTTGTGTATAGTTATCGACTACTGTGTAATAGCTGTGAACGTTAAAACTGTTTGAAAAATACATATATAACTTTTTGAGAAAAAAATGTATTTTGAAATATATATATAACTTAGACTGTTCACCTCATATGATTGCATACAAATATGTTCATTTTCCTATCCTAACAGACCATCTGACAACCTTCCCGCGTTGCTAAACGTCATTTTCATTCCCCATAACGCCCGTATATTCTAAATCGACATCGGAATTGGGCTATAGTCATATACTAGATAAAGCCGTGAGTCGACCTTTTATCGCGTTATTCGATAACAACTGTTTGTTAAAGATATACATTTAATTAACTTATACAAAACTATAAATTTTATATAAAAGGTTCGATCAGGAAATATCCGATTCCATTGTTCGTCATACTTCACATGATCATTTCACGTTCTCCTATTTACCACGTAATTTTGCTTTTCATTCTCGATTCCACGATAAATTCTAACGCGAGACAACATTCCATAACGTCCAGGCAATCAAAATCCCGTACTAGTTGGACAATTCGCGAGGTCTGTAAAAATCCGTCAATTTTGAGGAAATAACGAAGTCCAGTCCAGAAGATCGTCAATTTCTCCGCAAAAAATTGGGATCCTCCTATCTTCCTTTATCTTCACAAAAATTTCTACATAATTTTCCGGAACCGTCTACATCAAATAATGGTGAAATTCGTCGATTGTTCAGTTTCTCCATCCTGAAGAATCTTTTTTCTTGCACGACCTTGGACATGGGGCCAACGTTAACCTTATGAAGCGAGAATTGATGTAACTACTCAGCATTTTTTATCGAATATTGAAAACTTTCAGAACTATCGTTTTAGAAACAAGTGAGCTAAATGCTTCCACATAAATCAGAATTTTCCTTGACTATTATGTCCGTTTTCTAACTTTATTTTCATAGTTGGTGTATTGTAGGATTAACAATTTTGAGTACGGTATTCGTTTCACGTTACCATGTGCATAGTGATCCCGCTTTTCTGAGCGTGTTTCCCCCAGTTGAGTTGACAAATAAACCATTATTATTATCTGATACATTCGCTATAATGAACACCCAGCGGGAAGCACGCCGTAAGCCCACATCTAACGCAAGAGAGCGTGTGCCGAAAGTGCGTATTGGGGTTCCATTAGCGGCCTGTAGCTTGAAAGGCGTCGAACGAGGCGTATCTCCCTTTATGACTTAAGCGCCGGTGTCTATTAGAAAACGCAACCTAGAATTTCTGTCGGAGAGAAAAATAGGCGACCAGGAATAGAACTGCCAGCAATAGTTGTCGCCATTACTTGCTGACAATCGCGTTTCCCGAGATGGTTGATAAGGTGCACGGCTTAATGCATTTCCGAGCCTTGGATATCCGTCACATTTCAGGATCTGCCAACGTCATCGCCGAAGCCCTTTCCAGACTATATATTGATGCGGTTTCAACATCATCAGAGATGAGCCTGGAAAATCTCAAGAACATTGTCAATATTTGCTGGGTCCAGTCCTTGGCTTCACTCGCTAGTTTTGTATCGAGAATTATTGTAGTTCACACATCTGTTCGATTACAGCTTCGACCTGGCCAAACCACAATTAAGGATTAGAAATATAAGCACTGGGAAGTCGAATAGTAATGGATGCCCCAATGAAATCATTTTCAAATTCAACACTGCACTGATACATGTCAAAATAATAAAATATCAAAAATAAGGCTGGTAAAGAAAACTGTCACTTCGGGCTCACCAATTTTTAGTGGTTATTCTCGGTAGTCATCTCCACATAGACAAGCAAAGTGCTTCGGCTGTGGCAAAGTGACCCGTGTGTCATATCCAGTAGCCCTTGGCATCCGTTGCCGCTTGTAGGCTGCTGCACCTTATCGGTGAAGTTGTCCGATGCCAGCCCTATTGGTTGTGAATATTTAGTTTCGAACTCAGGTCCTTCTTGACGTTTTACGACTGCTACATTCTGACTTTTTGCTACTGACGTCAGTGAACGACTTTGACATTAGCCAACTAATACTTGACTGTCCCGAGGTCACAGGAAGAATGCGAATACCGAAGATAAGACTGGAAGCCCGGGGAACACAGTCTTTCTTAAGAGACGAATCATCCTATTTGGTTCACGAGAATCTGTGCACAAAGAATTGCAATCCGTGGGTGATAAAGGATTAATAATGCCTGTTGATTCATCCAATTGGGCTACTCCAATGGTGATACCATTGAAAGCTGATTGTAGGATCATACGAACCGATGTAGAAATGTCATTAGTTAATGGTTGAACATTCGAATTAGAATTTGTCGACAAGTGACCTGAACGTCTGGACTTACATACCGACTGGATATGACCGACTTTGTTACAGCCGAAGTACTGTGCCTGTCTTTGTGGACACGAGTACCGAGGATGATTGCGTCCACAAGATGCGCATTTCCCAAATTGTTGTAGAACTGAGTTCACATTAATTCCTCTAGAAAACTGAACGGATGATCTTGACGCACAGAAATCAGTACGCGGTTTGAATTTGTTATCCTGTTTCGGCCTCGGATTGTTGCCTTTAAAAGGATTGTACAGAACAATCTCAGTAGTCTTCGTAATTTCTTTCACATCATCTTACTACTCACACACTTTACGAATAATCTGAAACCTTCGATCATGATGCAAGAGAAGTTTTTATTGTGGCTCTGGTAAGTTAACACTGCCAATCAATCAATCACTTAGCTTATCCTCTAATTGAATGCCGTATTCACACCTGACTGCATGTGTTTGCAATTGTAGGACGAAATCACCAATCGATTGAGATTCTGACCGAATTAGCACATTGAACATGGCCCTCTCAACCGCTGCAAAATTCACCGGTTTTGAGTATTTTCTTTAGCGTGGGATAGGAACAATCGATTGGTAACTCCGGTAACGCCAAATTTTTAACGAGCATAAGCTTTATGCCGATGAAATGTAGAAAGAAAGCAACCTTCTTCCTTTCGTCCAAATCAGATTTTCAGGCACCACATATCAAACCTCCCCTAATAATCCTCCACTCCTCGACCATTTGGATTAGTGGATAATCGATCTATTTCAGTAATCACTATAACTATTGCAAATGCGCGACACCAAATATTGTAATTAGAATTGAGCTATAAAGGATATCGATGGAGAGCACAATTTGGCACAACAACGCAATTCGTTTATTGTAGTGCCCAAAGGAGATACATATTCACAGTCGACCGTTCACATGCTGAAACGCAGAGAGGAACCTTTAAAGAAGAGTCTCACTGAAACCGCGAACGCATGGGACAACAGCTACCACCCTGGTTTTCCGTTATAATCGTGGACCAACCTTGGGACAACGTGGAGACACCGGGGAACAGCGTTTTTGCGAAGCAGGGGGTTTCGGCAATAGTCCTGAAGAAGAGAACAACAAGGACCATTATGAGCCAAAGGCCCAGTAATTCATGCACACAACTTACACAAACGAGAACGGTGCTAAATCACAACAGCACGATGTTATACAGTTCAAATTCAATCTGTTCGCGCTCTCTAGTTTCGACTGCGCACTACAATATTACCGAATGAAACTTATCAACTAAATTTTACAGGATATTGGAATGGTAAAACAATTACATGACAGAAAGATAGAAGGTATGCCAGTCATGTCTATCACACGCACGGTTTGTCAGTTTCGATTTTCACTAGCATTCAGTAATTAGGAACGATTAAACAGAACGGAGTTCACTGAAACGAATGGCCATTTTTTGAGTCAGATGTAATCGACTTTTTGCGTATCGAGAAATGATAGGTACTATAAGTTACTCAATATATTATATAGAAGGAAAATGATTAATTTTAGCACTTCGAACTTTGCAGGGCTCTGACTAAATAAGAATAAAGGAGTGGTTACAATGGCTAAAGTAATGATAACAACAATTAATGCGGTTTAGTTTGGACAAATATTGAGACGTACGGCCACCTTTCAATATCGATCAATTAAAGCACTACAGTTTTAAAAATAATGCTATGGACGTTAGCAAAGTTAACATCGGGACTCGAAAACGGGCTTGTATTTCACATTCTCGGTGAAAGTAAGAATAGCAACTGTTGACCGATTCGATTGTAGGGATCCGTAATTTTTGTTCCACCCATGGTAACCTGGTACTGCTCTGCAAACGCCCTTAAAAAGCAAAGTGATCTGACGTTCCCTCCTACAGTACTATCCGAGGTTTTACTGACACCCGGCGTTCGTATTCGTCATCCCCAGGAGCACCACCATAAGGCCGAACAAACTTGGAGACCTCTTCGAGGTGGGAAACCACATCGCCTATTAGAAGATTGCCTAACGACTTCAACCTTTTAGAGGTAATCTGTCACTGGAATAGATGGTCACGTCACCAACATCTCCAGAACACATATTATAAGTGCTGTGCCTGTGTCCATCTCTTGATGAAACGGTCACGTAATTTCATTTCACCTTTGGTCAGGCTTAAATTCGAGCTCATAAGATGTCCTTAGATAAAAAAAATGGCCTACTCCCATGGGAGTGGCACGAGTTTAAAAACAGGTGACTGTGCAACGGAAACGTTCCAGCATGTTTTTTCTTATGCATACTTCCAGCGGATCGAATTTATCTACCCTGCACTACCAGAGAGGATAACCGTCCGTCGGCGATCTCATCAATGGAATGGGGCCATTAATTGGTTGCAGTGTTGGCTGGAAACTTTGTACACTGAAAGCACTCATCTAGCACCCATTTGACGGCGGCCATACACATCAAAGTCTGAAATTGGCCTCAGATACTGGCAGGCATACGCAGGGCATCTATGCGACCTTCGGATTAGTGACGATGATGGACCAAAAATCTTCTGACAGCACTGTGACAGGGAATAATTAGGTTTTCTGATCACACCCTGCTATCAAATTACATCTGTCCAAGCTTTTCACACTCATTCACGTCTACTCACCACACCACAGTTTATGATGGAGGCATTTGATACCTTCAGTTTCCTGGAAAGCATCGCCTTTTCGTACGAAATTTATTATTTTCAAACAACAGGTATACATTTCGGACACAACTATGACCATTGTAACGATTCCGTCTGATCGTTGAGTTACGCGTAGCCCAAAAACGGATCCCCAAAATGAGAACAAGATTGGATCCAACAATTTCTACGGTACTATTAAAGAAATGCATCAATAATTACAAAAGGCAAACCTCAATCGTTCGCGACGATGGTCTCGCTCAGCAAAATCAATGGTTTTTCGACAGGACCAACAAGGTCAAAGATGAACCGTTACGCCAGCAGACCAGGACAAGAATGGCCACTCGCACCAGGGACATTTAATGGCACATTAGTTCGG